>JARVGV010000694.1:23917535-23929889 GCA_031762435.1 Hypsolebias longignatus
CCCCCCCCCCCCCCCCCCCCCCCCCGGCTGGCCCTTAGTCATCAGGCTAACTTGATGTCCATCGTCATCAGCCTCTTAAACATGAAAATGGACCATTCTTAAATCGCAGCCACACAAAATCACTCCAAAGGCCGAAAATGGCTCATGGACCACACGTCTGACACCCTAGTTATCAGCTTTAGAGACATACAGTAGCTTCATCCCCTGTTTGTAACCCTCGTTTTTAGGTTGTTCTTGAGTTGTGCAGAAGTGCAGAAACCGCTAATATTTCATGTGTCCGACCTCACTTAGAGAGGATTCGTCCGCCGGGACATTTAGGAGTGAGTATGATTTTCTACAACGAGTGAAACGTGTCCGTGCTGACCTGCTCTGATCGTTGTCCCAAACCCACTGATTGTTTTTCAGAGTGGAGACGCAGAGGTAGACGCAGAGGAGGCTGTTTTTGTACAGTTAATCCAAACGCTGCTGAATGACCCTGCAGAGAGGGAACACTTTTATCAGGTGACGAACCCTCAAGAGTAGAGATGATCTGAGTCAGAGCGTCAAGCCTCAAATCGAATGAGGTTGAATCCATCATTTACACATTATTTTCAACAAGTACAAACTGCACAGTCATTAACAAGTATGCAAGTAGATGTACTTTTTCCAAACACATCCCCTCAATTTAAAGTATTTTTTTGGTTAACTTTTGCTAATGTTTTCAATTTTCCTTGTAAATGTACTGCTATTAGTCTGGGATTGTTCTAGACTTGTGGGCGGCTCAGATTTGTGAGAAATGACACTATTTTTTTGTTTCAGTCTCACTGAATTCAGTGTTTGTGACCTTCAAACTGTGCAGCTATATTTTGCTCAGGCAGATATGAAAATCATGACATATCTTTATATGCACGGCTTACAAATCAATCAATCAATCAACCTTTATTTTATCAGCTAGAGCCCGTTCAGATTGAGATCTCTTTCACAAGGGTGACCTGTATTCAAGAAAATGTTGGACAATATTTTATTGCCCACCTCCAATCTTTGAATTTTAATGTAGACAGAAAAATTGAAGCTTTTAAAAATGACGTTAAAGCCCTTTTTGAACTAAACTTTCACACAAAGGAGTCATTACAGAGACAGAATGCTGTTCTGTCACTTGGTGTCGTTTTTTCCAACAAGGGATTATAATTGATGCATCTGATTGTTGCCTTTTCTGTGGTTGTGGTTTTGAGAACACGTGATATTTTCTTCCCCAGGAGGTTTTTCCAGCAGAGTATGACGTCAGCTATGATGCAGACATGCAGCTTCTTGTGTGGGAATTTCTTTCTAAACTGGAAAGGCTTCTTCCAGTGCCAGACCTGGGCCAGGTAGGAAGTGACATCACAGCTGTCGGATAAAGAACGTAGTGCAGAACCTGCTGTTCCTCATGATAAATATAGCTGTCTTACTTATACAGTACTGTGATAATACTGGTGTGACATCACACACCAATTCAACATAGAGGCTTATTTTTTGTATCTGTGTGAATTTGGAGTCAATCCAATAGATGGTCACCTCAGTTATTCAACATTAGTACAAAGATTGCTAATAATTCAGGCAGTTTTACTGATATTGAGATAAAAAAAGGAATGTGGGAAGATCTGAAAAATTAAACCTACTCAAAACACAATATGTAAACCTGTCACGATAAACAATAAGTCATTTACTCGCATGATAAATGAAAATTATCAACCTAATTTTCATTTATCGGCTTTATCGTTTCTTGTCTCTTTCTGAAGATACTGGATGACAAAAGACTCAACTCCGGTGTTCTTCACTGACCCCTCCCTTTCTCTTTAAAATCTGTTTTAACATCCAAAATCACAATTTTGCATTGTTGCAAGCAGCTAAGCTGAGAAGCTAAGCTAACAGGCCAACTTCAGGAAAAAAGCTCCATCTTGTCAAAGCTCCAAAATTCACAGTTGAAACCCGTGCCTTTGTGTAAAAAGTTGTTTTTCTCTGTAAAAAGAAGCTGAAAACTTGTTTACTGATTTTTATTAAAAGCTTTATGTGACAAATGCTAAAGAGCTCAAACCACACTGAGCGTTCACCATTTTGAGAACTAAAGAGAGACAATCCATGTCATGTCAAGGGGCCTCCTTCCAATTGTTCTTAAAGAGACACGCTGCTCGCTCCCGCACTATCCATCCTTTGGTTCAAACACTCTTGTACATTTTAAACAGTCTTTATAAAATGGTACTACACTCAAAATAAAATTAACCAACATTTCTTCTTCAATTTGACAATAATTACTAATTATTGTCATATTTCAAACAATATTATCGTAAATCGCAATAATTTCTGAGACAATTAGTGGCCCCGCAAAATTTGTTATCGTGACAGGCCTAGCAATATAGCAACACTGCATGAGATTAAGCATATTGTTATTTTGATAATTTGACCAAATCAGATTTAACTTTGTAATTTATCAACTTAAGATAGTCGTAGTTTAAAACTCTGACAGTCTTTTTGTTAATGAACAGACTGTTTCATGGCTGACCTTTGCCCCCTCATTACTGAAGGACATGCCAGCACTCTCTAACCCTGACGACGTGAGGGCTCTCCTGCAGCACCACACAAGCCTCAAGTCTCTTAGTGTACAAGGTAAACTCAGCACGTCAGTCGTGTTCAGATGTTCCTGTGAATATCAACGATGGTTTTATTGTGTTCTGCTCAGGTTCCACAGTAGAGATGTCCACCCAGGTCTTCACCTGCTCTGAGTGTCCCTTTTTCCACATGCAAGAGTCGTACCTGCTGCAGCACATTGAGCACAGTCACCCTGAGCACTACAGCCAGCTCCAGAGAACTGCAGCTGAGGCCCACACGAAGAAACCCCCACGACCTCGGTTTCCACAACCCTTCCCCATCCATGACAGGCCAGACCCCCACACGTGTCCGGACTGTGGCAAAACGTTCACACGTGCCTCCGACGTGACGCGTCACCAGCGCACACACACAGGCGAGCGCCCGTACACCTGCGAGGAGTGCACCAAGGCCTTCAAGAACTCTTGGGATCTGACCAGACATCAGCGTCTTCACACCGGAGAGAGGCCCTTCCTGTGCTCCCAGTGCGGCAAACGTTTCACCCAGATGGGCTTGCTCAAGCTGCACTTTGAACGGACCGCCTGCGGACAGAGCTGCAACCCTCCGTTAGACTTAACAACGGAGGTGGTGGTGGCAGAGGAGGCGTCAGAGAAGGAGCGCGGCCGGTACAGATGTCAGAAATGCGGCGAGAGCTTCAGCAGCGTCCTGGACCGGCTGAGACACAGACAGAGTCACGTGGTGCGACGCCAGTACAAGTGCTCCCTATGCGACAGGATCTACAGCCGTGCCTCGGACCTCAAGAGACACCAGATGAAGCACACGGGTGCGCGACCGTTCTCCTGCGAGTGTGGGAAGAGCTTCACGCACACGTGGCTTCTGAACAAGCACCGGCAGATCCACACCAGGGGGCGGACGTACGTCTGCTCCGAGTGCGCCAAGAGCTTCGCTCAGCTGCAGACCCTGAACAGGCACCTGCTGGTCCACAGCGCTCAGCAGCCTTTTCACTGTCCGCTCTGTGAGAAGAGCTTCACCCAGCTGGCCAGTCTGACCCGCCATGAGAGAACCCACACAGGTGAGAGGCCGTACGTGTGCACCACCTGTAAGAAGGCCTTCCTCACTAAAGGAGAGCTGGCGCGGCACCAGCTCAGCCACAGCAGCCTCCGAGCCTTCAGCTGTCCTCAGTGCTCCAAGAGCTTTAAAACTAAACGTTCTCAGACACAACACCTGAGTAGCCACACAGGCGAGCGCCCGTTCGTGTGCACCCGCTGTGGAAAGAGGTTTGCCAAGTCCGCCTCGCTCATACGCCATAATCTTACTCACACTGGGGAGCGGCCCCATCACTGCTCCCAGTGTGGCAAAACCTTCATCACCTCTGGGGAGCTGCTCCTCCACAGACGCATTCACACAGGAGAAAGGCCTTATTCATGCTCCTACTGTGAGAAGAGCTTCAGGTGCTCCTCCGACCTCAACATGCACGTTCGAACGCACACCGGGGAGAAGCCCTACACCTGTCTGCTCTGTAGGAAAGGCTTCCTGACACCCGTACGGCTGAGGAGGCACATGCATACACACGTATCGAAGGACGTGGCCGTGGAACCATCAAGTGTTTGATGTGTGCCACGGATGGATTTGAGTCTGACTGTTAGAAAGAGTCACGTTTATTTATCCATGAAATACTTCTGGTTCTGATTTTGTGAAGAATTAAACTTTGTGTTTGGTGTTGGCTGATGATCCCAAGCGGGGGGGGGGGGAGGGTTCTGTAAGCAGCTACTGTGAAAACTCAAAGTTGACCCAGAGGTAAGTCAAACTGAGTCTTGTAAAGTTAAACTATTTCAAAATAAACTGTGTTCATATCAGAGCTGTTGTCAGCAACCATCATTTGTGTTTGCTTTATTTAAGCAGTATTATTATCAAATTGGGTATAAAATCAGGTTATTGTTAGGATACCGTATTTTTCAGATTGTAAGGCGCATTAAGTGAAACAAAATGGACAAGTTCATCTTTATTCAACTCATTCACAACTTAACATTGTTCAGTAACACATAAAATACAAAACAATACATATTTTTGAGCACCGTGTACCACATCAAATCGATTCGAGGTCATTAAGCACAACCAGAATTAATACATAAGGTGCACCGGATTATAATGCTCGCTGTTAATTTTTGAGAAAATTAAAGTATTTTAAGTGCACCTTGTAGTCTGAAAAATACGGTAATTTCCTTTTAAATGCACATCTTACAAAACTTTAAATCAACACTTTGACCAATGGGTGTTTTTAGAGAAAATATGACCCATTTAATTTCTATAATCATTTGACTCCATATAAACTTAAACATTTTTAACTATTGCTCAAACAGATGAATTAAGGTTGTGTGATGTAAAGAGTTCAGCTGAGCTGTGATGTCATAATGTGCGCCTCCTTTTCAACGGCTCTTGCTACTTAGGAACGTCTCAACTGCGTTTCATTTGTTTCTGCAGTTGCCATGGTGAACTGCATGAGTCATGGTGCTACACGGAAAATGACTTTATATAAAAACTGCACATGTGCACTCTCTTAGCTCAAGGTCAAGATAACTTGGCATTGATTACTCCTCAGCTTTTCTCAAATTAAAAACACTTCCTGGATTTGGTGAATAAACTCAAATATTTGTTAAACTTCCCTCGTTGAAAACCCCTCGGATATAAAAGGCATACACTGTGTAACATTAGCAGTCTAATTACAGCTGAGATGTCAGACATCGGCCAGTAAAACCATTTAAAAAAGAGCTGTGGAAAATGTTCATGTTTTTATGTTGTTTGTTATCCAAAAAATATCCTACTTCAGTGATTTAAAATGATTATACTTAACAGATCAAGAGGTGTTCATATTCAAACAATAAATACATTTCAGGTGTTTTTTGTATCAACGATAAATTACAAATATTCAATACCAGTATATCTAATCTTCAAACTCCGGGTTCTTCAAGGCACTTTACAAAGTTTCTCATTCACACACACACCTTGTGCATTGATTTCTATTAAAACATTTTGCACACTATTTACGGCACTTTTAAACATCGTACTTACACATTGGCTGAGGATTAAACCTTTGACGTTGCGATTGGCATACGGCCACCCTCCTAAATTAATTATGCAAAAATATTCCCAGAAGCATAGTGTCTTACAGTTCTTTTTTTTTTTTATTGGTTTTATATAAATTGCAATTCGAGTTGTAGGAAAACATTTAAAAAAAAATCAAAAAGTCTATATATTATCATATCTGTTCATTGCTATATAATTTTCTAGTGAACTGTTTTTTTTTTCTTCACATTGACAGAAATAAGAAATGTCATATTGAAAAAATATGGTTGAAAATGTCTAAAAATCCAACAAAAGTCCATCCAGAGGAACGGACTTAACTTTGTTGGATTTTCTATCTGGATTACTGAGCATGAACTTTGATGTTTTGAACCACTTTGGCCATGGCTGCCTATAGAGGAGTTGACAGGGGAGAGGGCAGACTACAGAAACCATCTTATCACCATCAAACTGGTTAGCCCAGTATGAGTGTGCTACTTGTTGTGCCTCCTCAGACTGATGAAGTCCTTTGGATGAAAGATGAAACATTTCAACTAGGGATGCACAACATTATCGGCATGGTATTGGTATCGGCCGATATTAGCGATAAAGTTAAATATCGGACGTCAGCCATTCCACCAAAACAACTCACCGATATAAAACGTGATTTTTAAAAAAACTATATATTATAAATACTGTATATATAGTACAGGTAGTCCTCGGTTTACGTTCGAGTTCCGTTACAACGACCCGGTCGTATACCGATTTGAACGTAACCTGAAATTGAAAACATGTGGCGAACGTAAGTCCGGATTTTGAAGGTAACGGCATTTTAAACACGTTTTTTTCAATGTAACACAACAACAGCATACTTAAAACGCCGTTTTGCTGTATTTCCAAGCAGTTAGCTAACACAATACCCTAAAAAAAAAATTAAAAAAACATAAAATGCTGCATAAAAAAGTCAACGTGAGGTGTGATGACGTCACTGGGGAAGCGGTCGTAAGTCTGAAATGCCGTAAGCCGGGGGTGACGTAAACCGAGGACTACCTGTATTATATATTTACATAGTGTTACTTTCAGCCCCCTTTTTGGCATCTGCATCAGAGAAAGCTATGAAGTCTCTGTAAGTACGTCTAGGTGGAAAAATATCGTTATTGGTATCAGTTATTGGCCAAATACAGTATTTTTATTTCTTTATTTTTTATTTAACCTTTGTTTATACAGGTAGTCTCATTGAACCATGAGAACTCATTTTCAAGAGAGACCTGTTTTGGGAGCAGATGGTGGGGGTGAGGGCCTTGCTCAGGGGCCCGGAGTGGGGCAAATGAGGGTGGAGGCAGGTGTGGGTGTTTCACCTTTTTCCACCCACATTTTTTTTATGTTGTCGGTATCGGGGCTTGAACCGGTGATCTTCCAATCACAGGCCCATTGCGCCACTACTCCCCCAAGTTTTAAGTAAGTTTTAATATATCAACATATGGGTTATCGGCCAAAAATCCAATATCATGCATCCATAATTTCAACACAAATAAACCACCCAGAGGACCTGATTTAACTTTGTTGGATTTTTTTTTTAACCTGGATTAAATTTGAGCATGGACTTTGAACCACTTTGTTTGACCAAACTTCTAAGTTTTTAAGGATGCCATATCGGTGTTCTTTGTTTAAAACTGGTCTCTCTGGTAGATGAGTCCTCGAGGCTGTATAAATAAAGGTTGAATCAAAAAAAAAAAGATATGAAGGTTTGTTCAGCTCCAACATACAGTAAAACAATGTGTATAAAGATGACTGGCAAATCCACTTTACCAATATGGCGGCGTCGAATCTCCAAGTTTCCCGCCGGATGACTTTGTTACCGGAACTTCCTGTCCCACCCACATTCCCGTGCCGCTTCCGGGTGGGTTACTCCACACACAAGACTTCAACCACAGAGTCGTCGTTATCGCTTCGTTGTAAACAAAAGTTACTAAACGGGTTACCCACCACGATTTAATAAGTGAAAAGACATGCATATCAAATCAGGTAAGTCTGTCCAACATTTTGGGGCATGTGATCGCTTATTTTTACTTTTGGAGTTTCTGTTTCCCCATTTTGCCGCGGTGTTAGCCGCCGCGCTAGCTGTACCGAAAGCAGCCTGGTCACTTTGAATGGGGGGTTGGGGGTTACGAAACTTTGATTTGAGTTTGCGCGTGCGGCTAACTGCTCATTTTTGTACCTTGATTAAATAATGAACGGTAAGCTACACACAACAGCCGCCGCTAAAGATGTTTTCAAACAGTTTTCTGTTCTCACTTTGAATGGAGACAGGCGTCGAGTTAAGTTAGCATCGTGGCGCTGCTGAATACTGTAGTTTGCTAACGCCGGTGCCTGTAGCCTTGTTGATCTGGATTAAGATTAACGCTCTACACCCAGATATAACGTGGCGGTATTCAAACACGTTGAATTAGCACCTGCTAAATTGTTCTAGTCAGAATAAAAGCTGAAGAAGAGTTTGGCGGTTTCTCGAAATTTCTCTTATAACGTGGAAGAACATCATGGTCGCTGTTTGTTTGGTAAGCTGGTGTTGTGTCGGAGTTTGTTACCCTGAGGGAATGTGTTGTCCCTGCTTTCATCCTCTCGTCCAGCGCGCGTCTCAATTTCAACCACACGAAAAACTGAATTAAGACGAGGAGAAACGACATTTATACGCGTTTATAGTTAAATTGATAAAATGTTGAGTCATAGTACAGGTATGTTAAATTGAGTTTTATCCACTTTAATTGGGGCTAATATAGAGTGGCTGTGGTAGCCATCTTGAATTGGTTCCAGTTTATAGGTTTTATTATTTCTTGGATGTTTTTATTTTTATTCTAGTGGTTAAGCGATTTTGCTAACAGACAGGCACAAAAGAACATAAGCCCTGTACTATAGTCCGTCTTAGCTTTTTAAAATGTGATATTTTTTCTAACAAATCCTGATATTTCTGTTTTTTGAAAAGTTGCAAGTGGGGTTCTGGAGAACTCGAAACGAATTAGTATCTTGCCTGTTGTAGATATCTTTAAGGACTGATAAGGGAGGGAAATCATTGTATGTTTCAATACAATGATGAAATTAGTTCTCTGCATTCAAACCGTGGAGCAGTGGGCAGCTATGTAGGCACCCAGGAAGCAGTTAAGGATTGGGCGTCTTGCTCAGAGACACCACGGCATGTGGGCATGGCTGGGAGTCAAACCGTGACACCATCTCTGCCCGCTTATGACCAATTGCCACCTTACTATAACTGCTTATCTTTACCTGCTTCTTCCTTTTCGTGTCACAGAGGTCACTGGTGCCCAAGTCCAGCCTGTCCTGTACGAGAGGCGACACTGGACTGACTGGTTGCAAGTCCATCACAGGACTAAAACAACTCCAATCTCAAATTATTTATGCTTCATTTTGTATAATAATAAATGTAGTTTAATGAACTCAGCATGTTAGATACGGTTTACGTAAGTTTTGTAGAAGTGCAGCTGCCAGGAAAAAGACAAACTGTGACAGATTGAGATGTCTTCAGTTACTTCAAAATCATTCTTCTCTTTCAAATATGATTTAGCACATCGCTGTAGTTTGGTCTTACTTTACGTTTGTAGCTTCTACTCCACGACTCTTAGCTAGTAGCGTGTTCCTTTAAGCTGTAAGGACCAAAACGTGGAGTCAGAACTGAGCACCTACAGCGTTTTCTGATTTTTTTAATTTATTTTTTTAGATTCTTAGCTGTGGACAATAGTATTGTAAGAACGTACTAATTGTCAACATTGTGTTGTCCTTTCCCTCCCCAGCTTCATGGGAACTCAGCAACACTGTATGTGAGTCAGACAGCCTGTGCGATCAACCAGTCCTTGTGTCGGCACCCAACTCCGAGCCCCACGTCCGTAACCGCCGCTTGTCCCCCGGTTCTGGCAACAGTGGGGGTGGTGGAGGTGGAGGTTGCATCTCTGGAGGCTCCCAGCCACCCAAGCAGCATTCAGCTCCGGGCGGTTCCATCAGTCCTGGTCACACACACACCCTTACCTTCCGCAAGGACAGAGAGCGCCGGGGCCAGCAGCACAAAGGCCGCAGCATCCGCAGGGAGGGTCAGAAGGGGGTCGGCCGGGTTGGTGAGCGGCCGCTGCAGGTAAACCAGAAGGAGAAGTGGGCGGAGCACGGCCTGTCGCTGCTCAAGCCCCCGCCTGCCTTTCCGGTGCAGGACAGCCCCGCCAAGCTGCAGCCGGCTGTGAGCTACGCTTCCAAGGTGAAGGCTGGAGCGGCAGGTGGAGGTCTGGAGGAGGACCGCCCCGCCATTAACGTGCTGCTACAGAACCAGTGGGGTCTAAGTTTTATCAGCGAAGGGCCCGGCCCGCACCCCACCACCGACAGCCCCCCACCAACAGACGCCAAACAGTCAGCAGACCCGCAGCACAGCACAGTTCTCACAGAAGAGACGCCGCTCCCCGTCACCACCTTGGTCAGTTCGGCCGAGGGGAACGGAGAGCTGCTGCTCAGCTGTCGCCACCTAGTGGAGGCCTTGAACTACCACAACAGAGGTACTGGCCAAAACAACAGCTAGAGAGTGTTTGTAACAGCCCAAAAGAATGATTTGAACTTTTCTTCTTGTTTTTGTTACAGAATGGAACGTTGCCTGTAACAGACAGAAGAAAGGTAAGTTTAGTCAAATAAGGACTTGTTCTGATTCTGTAGAGAAAGTTATCACCTGCTGCTGAAAGCAAAAGGCTGGGCTGTTTATTTATTACCTTGTAAGGCTCATTTTTCCAACTTATACTACACTGTGAGGACCAGTGGTGCCTGGACCCCATCAGAAGTGTTGGGTTAGGCTATAGAAATGAACGTAAGTTGGTGCAAAGTCCCTGTAGAGATAAAGAGACAACCCATGTGTGTCTCGTTAGCAAAACCACCTTTGGACAGATGGGACTGAAACCTACAGAAAATGAAGATGGGGGCTTGTGGTTTGATCTGTATCTGGCGGTTCTGACCATTTGAATGTTCGGATCAGAACACAAAGATCAGAGTTCATCATCTGTAGTTGGTTAACTTGTATAGATACACACTGGATTTATGTAGGCCTGTCACGATAAACTATAAATCAATTAATCGCATGATAAATAAAAAGTATCAACCTCATTTTAATTTATAAACTATCATTTCTTCCTGTGTCTTTTTCTACTGAAGACACTGGATCAGGGGTGTCAAACTTGCTTACAAAAAGGGGCCAAAATTAAAATCTTTTTAAAACTAAGGGCCAGTTTCATAATCTGCATTAATTCAAATCAGAGACACAACATCTTTTCTTGGTTGCAGGTTTCTCAGGAAGACTGATTGGTCTCATTTGATGTTCTCTGTTGCACTTTTGACATCATAATCAAAGATTACTGGAAAAAAAATTAAGGTGATAATACCCTGATGCATGCTCAATAATCCAGGTAGAAAAATCTAAAAAAGCTAAGTCTGGTCCTCTGGACATTCAAAAAACAAAAAGAAATTGTAGAAACATTTTGTATTTCGTCCGAAAGAATAGGATGATAATGTTTTACTTGTTGTATTTTTTTCCCCTCTCTGTTCTGTGACATGTTTTTTAAATTTTCTTGCTGACTTGATGTTTGAACATCCACAGTTTTGGAAAGCTTTTTATTTTTCATGTGTTTTTGTTCTTTTTCCATCCCTTCTGTCCTTGTGGGGACGTGTTCGACTCGATGGTGTAAAGTTCTAATGACACAAAGTTTGTGTTTCTGTGGGTGGTGAGAGTCAAACTGTAGGTACTATGTGAGTTGGTTTCCTGTAAGCCTCAATGTTATTTCCATCTCTTTCCATGCACACCAAAAAGTCAAAAAAAAAAAAAGGCACCTTATTGTCAATATAGAAAAAAACGGATTCACCGCCAATCAGTCTAGATGTAACCAAATTTATTACAAAGCTTTGGAGAACAGCCAGACTCACAAGTCAATGTAGTAAAATTCAATTCAGTTTATTTATAGCACCAAATCACAACAAAGTTGTATCAGGGCACTAAATAGAAACTCTCACAAATACTGTAGAATAGCCAGTTAGTAAAGTTTTTATCTAAGGAAGCAGCAGACTCATTGAATCTTCACTTTGTCACAGTCTCTCATCCTGAGCAAGCACAAAGGTAACAGTGGAAAGAAAAAACTCCCTTTTAAAAAGAAGAAACCTCCAGAAGAACCAGACTCAGGACAAGCAACCATCTGCTTTGACTGGCTGGTTTTAGAGGACAGGAAGGAGAAACAAACAAACACAGAATGGTAGGTCCAGATGTTGGTCCAGGTGTACCTGAAAAACAACAACACATGTTAAGGATAGAAAAAAAACTATTACAAATACAAAACAGGTTGAGCAGAGTAAAGACAGTAGCAGAGTGAAGAAATGTGGTCAGTTTGTCCTCCAGGAGTCTAAGACTATAGCAGCATAACTAAGGGACAGCTCAGGAAACCCAAGCTGACTATAGGATTTATCAAAAAGAAGAGTCTTAAGTCCAGTCTTCAAACTGGACAATGTGTCAGCCTCATGAACAGAAACTATAAGTTGGTTCCACAAGAGAGGAGCCTGATAACTGGAAGATCTTCCTCCCATTCTGTTTTTGGAAACTCTAGAAACCGTAAGTAAACCTGCAGTCTGAGAGTGGAGTGTTCTGTTAGGAAAATATGGAACAATAAGATCTGTAATATAAGATGGAGCTAGGTTGTTGAGAGCTTTGTAGGT
>JARVGV010000694.1:24064719-24075908 GCA_031762435.1 Hypsolebias longignatus
TATATATTTGTTTGCTGACATTATAGCAAAAGTGTTTCTGAGCTTAACCGTTCCTTAATAAATTCACGTAATGGTCATATCTGCTGGATTTAAATTGTTTTGCTTTGACATCTTCCTAACGGTCGCACGTTTGGAAGTGTCAGAGCTCCAGAGAGCAGGAGGCCGGGATGCCACAGAGTTAGTCCGAGCAAGGAGGCTGCCGTCGAACACATGAGCTGGGAACGGTCGGTGGACCCTAGCAGCCAAAAATGGTACTGCACCATTTTTGCCAAAATGAAAAACGCTCATATTTCAGCCAAAAATTGGTCTAAAAATATGGGAAAAAAGCCATAAATATGTTGCTTCACCCTAGTCGCAGGGCATGCAAATTAGGAAAAACAACTGCGACTTATACGCTGGAAAATATGGTACACATAATTAGTGTATGCTTCAATGTGAATGCGCAGTTTTTATATGCACTTGAAAATGTATTATCATTTACTGCTGTAGATCTTACTTATGTAGGTGTGTCCGAAAACAAGTGTTTTTGTCTTGCAGCACAGCTGATGTAAAACCAAAGACAGTAACAGGTTGGGAGCAGAGCAGGGCAGATCAACCTATCAATGAAAAATGCATTGATTGGTATTCTGATATTTGCAGTTGGCTTAGGACATCCCTGGTTATATGTAAGATTTAGTTTAGAAATTGATTCTTGTGAAATAAAATACTAATAAAGATACTATTAGATAAGTATTGCCAATGTTTTCCTTTTTGACAGCCTTAGCCATTCACGAATAACAGTAAGTCTAATCTAGTTGTTCAAAGGATATTGGGCAGATTGACATTTTCATAACACAAGTGTTTCCCAAAGGACCAGATGCTGTTGAGGTTACATTAACCTGACTGGATGAGTGTGTCAATTAGGACTGAAATTGTCAATTTGTTTAGAAAATTTGCGATTTTTATTCATTCTCAGTTCAATGAATAATATTAAAAGCTTGCAAAATCTACCTTGAATAATAGAAAGAAAAAAAAAAACACCTATTAACTGCACATATCGTCAACAGGCCTCAAACCATCAAGTGGGAAAAAGCATGGATAAGATTTTACATTAAAAGTCTGTCCAAACTAAATCTATAATAAATCAGCAATCTTCATTCGCTGGTCAAAAAAACTCACTTTATTAGTTTGATGGACCATCTTTATATAGCAGGACACAATTGTGCTAGTATGATGATTGATTAGCTATGGCAGTATGACTTCATTAATTTCCATTTAGAGTTAATTCATTTAAATTAAGAGTTCTATGTTACTCCAGAGTTGTTTTTTTTACATTAGACTTTCTACTGCGCTTGCACATTCGGTCCACCCACAGTGCTTTGGTTGGGGAACCTGCTGTGTTAAGTCTCTGTTTGAACTTGAGATACAGAACCTTCCAGAAATTGTGAAGCAGCAGTCTCTTTTGGGCATGCCCACTGTCGCTTTGTCCCCTAAAAACCAGAACCAACGAACTGTACCTGTATTTTATAAAGCATCTAAGGCCCTGTTTACACTACACATTTTTTGAGTGGAACCACAGCTTTTCTGCCGTGGTTCGGTTGTTCATTTACAGCCCTCATTCTCTCTGAAACCGTAGGTTTCTGAATCCAGGTCTCAGAGAGGAGACATTCTGAGGAACTCCCCACAGAGGTGTGAAATGCTCCAAGTATGAAGTGGCACATGCGCACTACAGGCGGCTGCAGTCCCAAGTTTTTCTGCACCAACAACAATTATAACAAATGGCAGAGAGCAGAGTGTTTTTGTGTTACTCACCCTTTTTCAGCATGTAGGAGCAAAACCAACAAAATCCAGGGTCCAAAGAGACGTTAGTGTATTCACCAGTTTGGACGTAACTGTCTTGCAACCACTGCATGCACAATGAATGCAGCTGAGCCCTGCGATCAGGGTTGCCAGATAAATTAAGAATGTCTTATTTACGCCCTCCTTTTCTGTGCACATATTCAACAAATACAACACACACCTCATCTTAGCATATCTTTACTCAGCAATATGACAGTTTAAGTTAAAATACAGTACTGGTAGTTAATAATTTCTTATCTGACGAAACTACAGCGTTTTCCTGTAAATACAGTACTGGTAGTCCTTCTATTATCATGGGGATTACATTCCACACACACCCACAATACTCCCCACACCCTGCCAAGATGGCTGCACTGGCCAGAGCCGCAGCTTCTCAGGCTCCTGATGGAAACCTCATTTTTCTCTGTTTTGAAATTGGCTCCACGCTTGACTCTGCTCACTTTAAGTGTGTGAATTAAAGCTGAACCGAACTTCTAATTAGAGAAGGTTTGACTTCAAATACTGCAGCAGCAACAACAATTGGCAACAATCTGAAAACTGCGCTCGGTAGATTGCAGCTTCGATGGACATCAGCAGGCAGCAGCGCTCTAAGCACTCTAAGTGGGGGAGGAGGCGCTGTGCCCAGGGGAAGAAGAGGGAAAACAAGCTGGAGTGTTAGCAAGACTGAAGGCTAATGCTAACAGACCGCCAATCCCACCTCTGTCCCTGGCCTACGTTCGCTCTTTTGAAAACAAGCTGCAACTGAGAGTGAATGTCTCCGAAAAGATGAGGAACTGTGCTGTACTCTGTCTCACATAAACATGGCTTAATAGCAACAAGCTATCAACCTTCCAACTGGATGACAGAGTATTTTTTGGGGGTGAATTGCTGCAGCGAGCTAACGGGGAAGGCACAGGGATGCATCTACGTAAACAAAGTTTGGTCCACAAACTGTGTTCTGATAAACAGTTCCTGTTCTGAAGCTTTAGAACAACTGACTGTGACATGTCGACCACATTATTTACCTCACGAGTTTTCATTGTTGTTTATCATTGTTGTTTATGTAGCCCCGGATGCTACTGCTAAAGGCGCCATGCAGGAGCTACAGGATAACATCAGCTCACTTCAAAACAAGCATCCAGAGGCTTTTTACATGGTGGCTGGTGATTTTAATCACGTAAACCTGAAAGACACTCTGCCAAGAAATAGTTAATAATTTCTTATCTGACGAAACTACAGCGTTTTCCTGTAAACCCGCTCATTTTTTGTTTATTGCCTACAATAAACATTGGAAAAAAACTAACGTTTCCAGAGGTTGTTTTCATGTAAACGAGGCCTGAGATTATTGGTTCTTTTTACACCTTTTAAACCATCCAGTCATTAAAATGTAGGCATTTTTTCTTAACTTGGAAAATGTCAAACAATTTTGAAATCTTGGGCAGGAGTTACACTGGGATTCAAAATTTCTTCAGACATTTTTTTAATGGCTATCCCTATTGACATTATAGAAATGCCATACCATTTTGAAATACTTAATGGTTTGTTGTTGGATTTTTTTTTCCCTCAGTTGTTAAATGAGCATTTTATTACTTGTTGATGTTATTCTATATTGAAGTATAATAAAACTGCTTTATGTTTCTATTTTATGAGTGAAGCTGTTTGTGGGGATTTTAATATAAATTTGATTATCCAGTAAATCTTTGGATTCTAGTTTGACCTATTCAGCCATTAAGGTTATTTTTCTGTCCAAATCACCTGCAGTTGTTCACACACAAGTTCAATTTGTCTCACAGTCAATGCTAGGAAATGTGTGCATGCACTCACCGTGCACATTGTTACCGTTGCTCTGTCTCACTCATGTCTCCTGTTTTGTCTTGGTTCAACTGACCGGCTTGGACTCGGATCATTGCCTGCCTGCCTGCCTGCCTGTGTGTGTTCATGTCCTGTTCCTGCACAACCACCTCCACTACCGCCTTTTGTCGTCCCTCCCATCATCTGAAGGCTATGAGAAATCCCGGAGTTTAAACAACATAGCAGGCATGACCAGCATGGCTGGTAACACTCTAAGGTTGTCTCCTGTGACCTCGCCCTACGGATCACCCTGCCCGCTACGCCGCTCTCGTTCCCCTATTCCATCCATCCTGTGAGACGTCCACTTCCTGCCTGCTTTGGCCCAAAGCCACGCCCACATCCTAGTCCCAAACAGAGCACCTGCCTTTGGCAACAAACCTGAACTCTGCTCATGATGGGACTGGAGGAAAAGTAGCTAACGCTGCAGCTCAGACTTATGTTACAAAACCTGGGAGATCAAGCAAGTTTTTATTTTTACATATGACGGTACATGTACTTAACCAACATCCCTAAGTAGCTTAATTGCTCTGCTGTGTTCCATTTTGGATGTTGTACTTTGGGACTTGCAATAAAAGACTAATGGCTTCAGAGGTAACAGCCATACACATTAACTTAAACTCGTGAATAATCAGGGATATTAAATGTTGCTGTATCTAGATACTTTGAAAAAGATGTGCTTCCAAAAAAACAAGGAGAGAAAGAAAAAGAGAGAGGTGTCACTTTATTTGAACCACGTCTAACTGTGACTTTATTTTATGGTTTGGTGAATGGGCGGAAGGAGGGAGGAGGTCACATTTTAGATTTCAGCTCACCCATGCACACATCCGGTCTCGTCTCTTCACCAGTGGCTGCTCATCATGCATGGATCATGGGGTAGCCATCTTTGGCAAACAATGTGATGGGGGGGCAGGAAATCTTGTTTTCTATTTGTTCAAAATTGTATCAGTTCAATGGTATTGTGACAAACTTATGTTCACTTGTATTGTCTTTGACAAAGTGCCACCAAAGCTTTTGTGTTTCTGGTTGTTTACGAACAGACAACTACAAAGAGGTGGTTTATACGGGTTTCACACAAGCAGACAGCAGCGTTCTCTCTTAACGGCTGCGGGGGGAGGAACGACCATGGCAGACAGGTAACCATCTGAAGGGGTGTGAGGATCTTGCAGTCCCTGTTTGAAGCTTTTGTGTGTCTGTACGAAACGGAGAGTTCTCCAATAATCACAACTTGTGTGTGCCCATAAAAACAAGCACAATCATAAGGGAGTCATGTAGCATTTTATTCAGCCAAATACTGACATATTCATACTTTGTATTCTATAAATATAATATTATTAAACTAGACCCAGATTTACTACTGAGTGCAATCTGCACAAGCTTAGCTTCATAAGTGTCTGTTTTCTCCACTTTTTCTTAATATTGGCAAAACAAGTAGCTTCAATCATGTTGGAGCAAACATGCCCATTAGGTTCAACAGGTGGAGCAGTGTGCAGCAGAACTCAGCAGGATGCAGGTGTCTTTCCTGCACAGCCTAAATGTGACCGCCTGTCACAAGCACAGCGGGCACTAAAGTGACTGACAGAATGAAAAAAAAAAAAAAAAATCACAGTGACTTCAGGTCTTATTGAACCAGATGAAGAACAGAACTTCTTATTGTCACTGCCTCCTCACAGTGCGTTCAGTGCACTAAGGCCAGTTTCATTTAGTTTGTTTCTGTTCAACCACTATTCAAACTGATGGAGGAGGATTAGAGCCACGGTGAAAATATTGTTTTCCCTTAATTCTGAGATTAAAGTCAGAATTTAATCTCAGAATTCTGACTTGTTTCTCTAATTCTGATGACAGACAGACAGATAGATAGCTTACCATACCATACCAACTTTATTTTGATCCCGAAGGAATGACGGCATGTAGCTCCCATTCATAAAGTGTTATGTGTTGTCATCATTGTATGTTCCCATACAAAGACGACATTAGCTTTCTGCATTTAATCCATTGCACCTGGGATACACCCAGGTGGAGCAGTGGGCAGCTATGAAAGCACCTGTGGAGCAATTCGGGATTAGGTGTCCTGCTCAGAGACACCACGACATGTGCAATGACCGGGGATCAAACTCGGGACCTGCCCTGGCCCCACACCATTTCAGCCACACAAACAATAGGATAAAAATGCACAACTGAGAAAGAGAAGAGAAAAAAAAGATCAATAAATAAAAACAACAGAGAGAAGATCTTAACAACTATGTTACGGGCAGAGGTGTAGTTTACATTTTTGTAGTGGGTATACCGTGGTAAAGTTAGTTTTACATTGGATGTTGCACACAGCTGAAGCCACGGAGTGTGAATGTCCAATTAACGTCCACCGTAAAACTAACTTTACTGTGGTCGGTCCATATATTGAGCTTAGAAACCAAAGTACACGGTTAGTACAGTACAATGTAATAGCCAATGTATTTTGATTTTTAAGCATACTAAACATTTCCAGATTTCTCTGATTATTATATTTGAATAAATGAACAACAAACTTTGTACAACAGTTGGCTTTGTGTTAAAACATGTTATAGAATTTATAAAACAGTATCAAAGCCAAACAAGTTCAAGTAAGTACAGAAGTATTAATTATACAGTCATTTGCAGGATAAGTGAATGTAATTAAAAAGTGCCGCATACAGATAGATTGTTACAGAAGCGTTTAACTACCATTTTATGTATCAAAGTGCCCAATGATATGCATCATTGGGCACTTTTAAATGGGTATACTGAAATTTTTAAGCTTTTCTAGTGGGTATACTCTGTATACCTGCGTATCGCGTAGACTACACCACTGGTTAGGGGACATAACCAGCTAGCTTCACTGGTTCCTGCCAGGAGTGGCCAAATTTTACAGCCTAATGGCAGGACGGACAAACAAGTTCTTTAGTTTCTCAGTAGAACACCTTAATGAACGGAGTCTGGTGCTCACTGAACTTCGCTGGTTAGAGAAGACAGCGTTCAAGGGCTGGCCCTGATTGGACATGATCACGCTGATCTTGGATCATGTTCTCTGTTCCACCACCTTCTCCACGCAGCCAAGGCCCAGTCCCACCACAGAGCCCACCTTATTAACAAGCTGATGAAGCCTTAGGATGTCCTTCGTCCCAGTGCTGCCCCCCAACACACAACACCAAAAATAAAAGTACACTGGACACAATGGATTGGTAGAACACATGCAATAACTTAGAGCAGACCCTGAAAGATGCCAGCCTTCTGAGAAAGTACATCCTGATCTGCCTCTTCTACACAGCATCCCTAGTTCAGCTTGTAGTCCAGCTGTAGCCCCAGCTACTTTTAGGTTGAGATCACCTCAACCTCCGATCCTTCAATAATGGTGGAGGGGTGGAGCTCTGCAGAAATCCAGCACCACCTTTTTGGTTTTAGTGGCATTCAGCAAAAGCTGGTTCTGATGGGACCACCCAACGAAGTCCTTCATCAGGCCCCTGTATCCCCCCCCCCCCCCCAATACATGCTACAATAGCAGTGTCATCAGAGAACTTCTGCATATGGCATGTATCAGAGTTGGACTGAAAGTCAGTGGTGTAGAGAGTGAAGAGGAGGGGTGAAAGCACTGTACCCTGAGGTGCTCCATTGCTGCTGGTCAATGTTGAGGACCTGCAAACCCCAACTTGGACAAACTGGGATCTGCTATTTAACTAGACCAATATCCAGTCCACCAGGTAAGCACAGAGTTCTAAGAATAAAGTTATAATTTGAGAAAAAAGTCAAAATTCTGACTTTTTTCACAGAATTAAGGTGGAAAGAAATTGCACTGTGACTCTAATCTTCCGTACAAACACAATTACAGATTTTCATTAGTTATATTTTTTTAATACATTTGTCAGTTTAAAGTTCTTTTAGTGACCTTTATGTTGGTTTTTATTTTAATGAAATTATAAAAGCATATTTGTCTGTCTCTGTGGGCAAACTGCACCACTGCATGCATGGCGTGTCAGGATGGAGACACAAATGTCACTTTGCAAGGATTTTATACATTAAATTAATGTGGAGAATTGAACATTTTGCTGATAAAAGCTGCATAAACCATTAGTGATTCTGGGCCTAAGACTATAATTAAAAAGGTTGTGTATTAACACATTTTAACCCCTCACTTCTTTACTCTGCACAATATTTTTAGCTTCTGCTGTAAACCACACATATTATCAGCTGCAGGTAAGGACTAGGAGCTGTTCTTACACAAGATTTAACAAAAAGACCTGAATTCAAACAAAATAACTTCAAGGATTTTTCAATTAATTAAACTGAGGTGGTTGTTTTGCTTTCCTGGAAAGCTGTTGTGTCACCGATTAGATTGTTCCAGAGTGAAAGGTGCACACATCCTCTGCACATCAACAGGTGAGCGGCAGCAGACGTAACTGAGCAGCAGTCTGCCTCACCCATCCCTGAAGTGCGTCTATACCAGCAGCATAAGGTTGCCTAGCAACTGGCTCACAGCAAGATGCATCTTACACTCAGTTTGGAAAACAACAAAAAGTCAAACTGCTCCTGCAAACATTTCTTTATGTCTTCAAACACAATTCACACCCTAAATGACTGAAATGTACAACATAATTTTTTAGATAAGCTCATGTCACATCATCAACTTGTACGGTTCTCATTGTGCATTTAATTCAACTGAAATGTGCGTGACGAATGTCATTTGTAATGATGCAGGCAGGGAATATATTTATTATATTTAGAGATGTGTTTGTGTTTCACTGAGCTCGTTCATGTCTTGTGGGATAAGACCGTGATCAGTACTGACGACCTGTTGCAGTGGAAGGAGCCCCTTTTGGAGACCGCTCCGACTGGACAGCGTGGAAATGGGCGCTCCGAAGCTACAGACTAAGAACCACCTGGATCAAGGCTCAGCCAGCAGGCCAGGAACAAGAACTCTTGAAAGACTTTAATAGGCCGTCACATTTTTCTGAGTTAACCCCCTTTTTGTGGGGGGTGGGGTCCATGTTCCTTTTTTGGAACTAGTGGGAGGAAAAAACTGGACTATCTATGTGATATACATTGCTCCTGTGAATAAATAAAATAAATGGCGGCACAAGTGGCTTCGCTCACACAACAAGGTGGTGGCTAAGTTGTACCTTGATATTTAACATCAGTCATTTTTCTTGCTGTGGTCCCCCCCCTTCCTCTCAATAAGTGTATTAAGATGTATCAGTCGAGGCACTTTGTGAAGTGTATTTCTATAGGAACCTCTAAGGTGTACACAGTAGAGAAACAAACGTGTTCAGCTGAATAAATCTGACACCACAATCATCTCTGCTTTTGTTCTGATTGGTAGGTTAATTGCTCTGCTGTGCATTAATATGTGTTGAGATCTATAGTTTGAAAAGACCAGGCGAGGGAAGATCAGCAAGAGGACATGATGCTGAATCTTCCTGTTAGTTTAGCACAAACCCAATGACAAATCTCCCCTGTGGTGCAGCAGCTATTGTAGAAGTCCTCTTTTTTTTGTTGTTGTTTTGTTCGTTGAACATGCAAGTACCCTGCGTTAGTGCTGCAGATCTATTAGCAAACCAAATTATTCTTACCGGAATAATCCTCACAACTCCTGGTGGCTACAAAAATACAAATATAAAACACAACTGCATGACTTGATTCTTCCAAACCTTTTCCCCATGTGGGAATGGAGCAAAAGTGTAGCAGAAATGTATCAAGTTATACAGCAGGACTTCTAGAATGGCTACTACCTGCACAGTAGCACTCTTGTGAACCCAAACAATCAGATCTAATTTGCAATAAGCACCTAAAACTAAATGCACCGATTCACACTGTGATTTCAGTAGCCCACTATAGAGAATGTTGAAAGAAAAGCAAAGCTGGGCAAAACTGACAATTGGCACAACTTGTGTGGCACGTTGGTAGCGACCTGCACAGTTCCAGGCTAGCTGTTCCAGTATCATCTTGTGTCGTAGTAAACACGCTGCTTTACTCTTTGATTCGTCAAAGGGAAACTGTTCTTGTGTATTTCTGAACTGATGTTGTAACTTGAAAACAAACAAAAAAAAAAAAGGTTTATTTTTTTTAATCCAAGACGTGTAATTTTGTGTCTTACTGTAAAAGTCATGATAGTCCGATGCTGTGCTTCTCCATCTTGTCCTGAAACAGTCAAAGCTTTTGATCCAAGATCATGTTTTTCTATGTTTTACTGTGGGGAAAATTCTAGTTTTAAGTGTGTATTTGTGCAGCCTTAAAGTGCATGCTGACATCCCCCCTCCCACATTATTAAACTGTTAAAAAAAAAAAAAAACATGACCCACTGTATATCGTATGTATAAAGTCAAGGTAAATGCTATGTGAATGTTTCACATAAACTATTTATCTTTTAACTGGCTGTCTTCGTTTGTTTTATTTGACTCATTTTCTTTCTCACAATAATTTTGGGTGTCATAAGTGATTTTTGGATTTTATATGATTTTTGCAGCTAAATATTTGGGGATTAGTTCAAATTTTGGATTTTATGTACAATTTTGGATTTCATACATGATTTTGTGTTTGATACACTTTACCTTTTGATACTAAAATGCCATCTTACTGCTAATGGTGAAGCACTTTTCAGAGTTAGTCAAGTCAACTTTTTTTATAAAGCACATTTAAAGCAGCAGTTGTTACCAAAGTGCTGAACAATAAAGGAAGAAAATTAAAATAATGATAGTAATGAAAAATTAATTAAAGGCATCTAAAGAAAAACATATAAACATAACAATACAATACTAAATCAAATCACACTATGTAAAAAGCCAGAAAAAAAAAAACAGGTGTGTTTTTAGCAGAGATTTAAAAACAGGAAATGAAGTGGCTTGTCTAATGTTGGGGGGGATATTGTTCCAAGGTTTGGGTCCCATGACTAAAAAGCCTGATCACCTCTGAGCTTCAGTCTTATTTTTGGAACAACCAAAAGCAGCTGATCAGATGATCTCAGGGCCTCAGAAGGAACATATGGTTCCAGTACCTCAGAGAGATGTAAGGGCCATTTAGGCACTTAAATGTTAGAAGGAGAATTTTTAAATTGATTCTGGTACGTACAGGGAGCCAGTGAAGGGAAGATACATCTGGTGTATGGTGAAACCGACAAGTACCTTTTATTAGCCGAGCAGCGTTTTGGACGAGCTGGAGACGCGAAATGGAGACCTGACTGACCCCATGGGCATTACAGTAGCCCAGTCAGGAAGTAATAAAGGCATGGACTAATTTTTCAAGGTCAGATCTGGACAACGCTGACTTTAGCTTAGCTATCTGCCTTAAGTAGAAAAAGCTTTTCTGCAGAACAGTGTTGGTTTGTTTATTAAACTTAAAGTCAGAGTTTAAAATCATCCCGAGATTTGTTACAGACTCCTTCAGATATGGCTGGAGAGAGCCATGGTTTACAGGACCCGAAACAGCAGTGGACCTAAGGATTAGGGTTGGGCATCGTTTGAATTTGAGCGATTCCGGTTCCGATTCCGGTTCTTCGTTTCGATTCCGATTCTTTGCGA
>JARVGV010000694.1:24097560-24107602 GCA_031762435.1 Hypsolebias longignatus
AAAAGGCTTCATCTTCTGCAGTTATTTACTTCTAACAATTGTAGCTGAGTGACATTTTTATCTGCTCAGGAGTTGAATGAGTGGACCTTGGTACGACCTCTCGGATTTTGTCCACAGACAAACCATCTTCCGGTTCGGGGCCGGAGACGACCTGCTCAGTTCAGGGGGTCCAAGGCAAACTGCTTTTTACACAAAAAGACTTTGTGCAAAACAACAGCTCTGAGAATATTATTTTGACTACCCTCAGGGACATTGTGATTATTCTTCATGAAGAAAACAGCTTCCAGCTTAAATACATTTTCACAGATGTCTCTGAAGGAATAATCACTTTCTGAAAACAGAACAAAGAAATATGTTATACACATTGTAATATTTTACATAATTTCATTATAATGATTGAAAACAACAATCAAAATTATTCATGTTCACACTTGTTAATCAAATAAAATAAACCTTATTAAGAGAAATGTGTGGAAAAACATCAGACATTATTGAAGTCAGAGATAATTTTAAAGCACACGATTCATGGTGAGTCTGAAAGATGAATAAAGGTCAGGGGTCATAATTAGAGCAGTGCAGCTTCATGCTACAAACACAATCCTTCTATACTCCTGTTCATCTTGATTGTGAATAAATCACAACGTTTATTGTGATTTATTACCTATTTCTTTATCTATGTCCTCGAGCCTTCCTGGTTTAAGTATCAAGAACTCTGTGTTTAAAATATTATAAAATTGACAATACTCTGAGGGTTATATCTCACAATGTTGCGTGAGATTATTAATAATGTTAATTTCAAGGTTTGACCAACACAGCTATAATCCTGTCCTTTTTCACCACAAGATGATCTTGGTTTAAAACTCTGGCATAAAAGGTGGTGCATAATATTCCTTCAAGGAATGCATGGGGAAATGTGCATAAACAGGAGATGACATTTTAAGATAAGCCTGTGAACATTTGAACCTTATGTGTAAGGAACTAAAAGGAAATGCCTCAGTAGGAAGTGTTTTCTTTATTTGTCTTATTCTTCTGTTTTAGGAGCGTGAACCATAACCAGTGGTAGAAGAGTAATTAATATGACCATCCAATGCATCTGTAGATCTCTCATCCTACCATAAAGAGGGAAACCTGCATTAACAGAACACTGTCATAAACATACAAGAGAAAATGTTCCCTCTGTAACCATTTTAGTCTGTATGACCACAGGGACCACTCCACCTAGCTAAGGTTGTATAAATATTGTCTGTTGATGATGCCTCCATGGGCAGTTGCTTTTATATGAATGCAATGTTCAAACTTCTGCTCCCTATGGAGAATTAAATGACCTTAAATGTGAGTTAACAGTGTTTTATCTCACAAAAAATGGTTAAATCAGGTCATCTGGACAGTTTATTTTTGTGAGAAATGTTTCGTCTTTCAGATGAAATACTTTATCAGTTTAAGGCGTGCCAGCCCAGATCTGCTTGATAAATACCCACCTCTTAACTTTTTTAACTTTTACATGAAAGTAAAGATATACTGTATCTTGCCCCACAGAATGTTAGCGCTTTGATCAAAGACTTAATTAGGACATAAAGACCATAAATGTCTTGTTTTCCTTCACCATGTGATTCAGTGCTCTGGCTTTAGATTCACACTTGCAAAGCATGGACTTTCCACCCTCTTTAAATTCATCAAGTGTCAAAGACTTTGGATTTATTAAAATGAATATTTAAAAGTCTCAAGCTTTTCTCATGAATACATTACAAACACCTTTGAAGAGTCACTGCTAACCTTTGCAAGCCAAATGCATGTTTCCAAAGTCTAGAATTAAAAAAAATCATTATATATATATTTTTTATAGGCTCTCAAAGGCAAAGCAGTATTGGCTGTATTCAGAGTGAATCAACTGCTACTTTGTCTGTGACGGTCTTTACCATCAGAAGGGTCATCATTATGTACAAAAAGTTTGGTTCTCTCCTTTAGAGATGGCACCATTTTAGCAGAGACTCACCTCTGTGCCTGTTGCTAAGCAACTCCTGACACTTTAGAGATGCAGAGTGAATACAAGAGCTTATTTTCATATTGTCATACTCTGTGCTACTAAGATTTTATGTCTGTGTGATGCTCTAAAACCCATTCTGCCTTTAACAAATCAGAAAATCTGGTTTTGTTGTTCCTAAGCAATAAAGAAAATGTAGATGATTATGCAAAAAGGAAGCAAACAGAATTCTGTTCCATTTGTGGGAGCCACCTTATGTATACAAAATGTATAGAATAATGCAATGTTTGTCACAACGTCCCTCCAGTCATTGTGTATTTCAGTACTGACAGTATCACTTCTTTGGATCCAAGTTTAAGTAAAATGTCAATAAGATGTCAAATACGAGAGACTATTGTGTCTTCATAATTTGTTAATGGTGGATCAAGTAGGACATAATCACAATAGGTTCAAGGTTCTTTATTGTTATTCACATCACATGTGGTACATGAGGTGGAATGAAATTGTGCACTCAAGGTCCCAATCACACCTGAAAATAACAATGATATAAACTATAAAAATATGTTTAAAAAAGCTAAGTCTGGTCCTCTGGACATTAAAAAAAAAAAGTAGAAACGTTTCATCTTTCTTCCGAAAGACTTCCTCAGTCTGAGATGCTGTATTCAGCTCAGTCTTATAACTAGCACCTTCTCATAGTGGATCAACCAGTTTGCTGCTTATAGCCGAAACCAGCTGCTCACATGTTGTATTTCATGTAGGCTACGCCCTTTAAGCCACACCTATTGGGTTTATCCCTGCGCTTCGCGCCAACACTGAAAACTTCAAGTCCGCGCCCACCTGCTGTGGGCCACACCTCGGTCTACTATATAATCAGCCATTAACTGAGGTACTGCTCCCAAAAAAATTTTCACGACCAACACTACGACGACTTCTACTTACGATGTCCTTCGTGATGCGACAATGGCTTCATCCTGGTGGCGGACAGGCATCCACTCTGTGAGGCGTGCCTTGGTGCTGACCACGCGCAGCGTGCTATGGTCCAACATCCCGCCTGTCCAGCGTGCCAGCTCCTTACGGAGGAGGAAAAGGAACGCCGGTTTGGCCTCTTTGCCCTCTTTGCCCGCGCGGCACCAGAGGTTCAACCGAGGGTGGATGTCCCGCCTAGTCCGTGGTTCCTGCAACTGGCGGACTACAAGTCCACAGGGGTTGCTAGCGAGGCCGGCCCGTCCTTTTCTGGAGGTTAGGACCCGGTCTCACCCTTCATCCACCAGCCAGAAGGTGCTAGCCGCTGCGTCTTGCAACCTCCTCTGGAGCGCGCGGGACCAGCTCCCCCCACCGAGGGAGAAGTCACGGCCACCGCAGGGGCCGCAATGACCAACACGCTGTGCCCAGCCGTCCCATCCGGAGGACAAGATCTAACGTCTTCTCATCTCTTTGAGACGGAGTCCTGCGGCGGTTTGACCCAGTCTCCTGGTGGCTCAGAGCTGGCGCTACACGAGGTGGACAGACAAGGTTCGCTTGGAACTCTGACCAGCGCTCTGCCCGCCATCATCAGGTGGGCGGCAGGCACGTGCGGCATGGAGGTCCCTGAAGGCACCACTCAGGCAGCTACGTCGCTTCTGACGGGAAGATTCGGCATGAAGGCGGCGAGCCAGGCGCAGGTGATTTGGCCCTGTGTTCCGGACATCTTGGTGCTGCTGCGGGCCAAGCCTAATGACCCGCTAAAGATGAGATCTTTGGTCTTGACTTTTGTCCCAGTCACAAAAGTCCTTGGGCTGACGGACTAAACTTTTCTCCCGGTGCCGCAGCTGGAGAACAGTTTGTCGGCGGTCTTTGGGCTCAAGCCGGCAAAACACGTTGGGAAACCAGTCTCGCAGCCCTCGCCGGGAGACCAGTTCGTCACAAAAATGCAGGACCGCATCCACACACACATGTTCAGCTCAGATCGGCGCGGCAGTGCAGCAGCCAACAATATCGCCCTCCTGGCCATCGGCGTCGGGCGTGATCCGACGCATGAGTGCGTGGGGGCAGCGCTGGATGTTATCACAAATCTGTGCACTGTGCGGGCGACTTGCACGGCGAGGATTGCGGCATGGGCCACGTTGCTCCAGCGGCAGGTGTGGCTGAGGCTGTCCCACACCATCCCGAAGGAGGTGAAAAAGCAGCTTCTGGAGGGGCCGATATCTGTACAAGGTCTGTTTGGGGAGCATTATCAGACTGTTTTTGACCAGCTGCGCTCTTCTTCTGAGGCTCTCAAACAGGTAAAGAAGCATGTGGTTTCTCCACAAGTGGACCCCCGGTCTGCACACGGTCCGGTACACCACAGGGAACAGAGCAGGGCGTACCACAGCCAACAAAGATGCTTGTACCCATCGAGGACCTTCGTTGCGCCGCAGACCCCAGCTCCGACGAGAGGGCACCCGGCTCAGTTTTACCAAAAGTCTAGGAACACAAGAGGGAGGGGCCGTCAACAAGCCCCGTGGACCGGCGGCCAGTACCAGAGTGCACGAAGAGATTTGCACAAAAAATGATGGTGTACAGGAGGTGTGTTTGATACTGTGAATAAAGAAATAATTTCTGAAAATGTTTATTCAAATTTGTCGATGGCCTCTTTTCAGAGGTCCCTGAACGCACCTCCACCCACGGGTAACCCAGAACCATTTAAATGAGTTAGACAGGTTTCTGCTCTTGTTCATTAGGTTAATTTACATGAGCCTGGCTTGGACACATCTGCTCCAGCCAGGACTTTTTCGTCTTTTTCCCAGTCTACTGAGATGTCAAGTAAAACTACTGGTTCAACACAAAAAATACGTTCTTCATGCCTGCAGTTTTCTAACGTGAGTCAATGCTACGCTCCTGTGGCGGAGCACGGTAAACGTCCCTTTTCAGTCGGGCCTCCCTTGGGCTAATGCAGACTTTGTCCACTTGGTGGCGGCAGAGGCCAGACTATCTTTTCTCATGCGGCAGAATCCTCTGGCCACACCATTGACGGACCACAGTGCAGCTTGGTTTCAAAATTGTTCTTTGAACAGCTGGCTACGGCGTCTGATTCGCAACGGTTATGCTCTGCAATTTGCAGAGACACCCCCCAGGTTCAATGGAGTTTTGGAAACAAAACTCACGTCCCCTGCACAGGGCGAAGCGCTGCAGTTGGAACTTCAGGAACTATTGGCAAAACACGTCATTTCTGGGGTCCCTCCGGGTGAGGAAATGATCGTCTTTATTTTAGGTATTTCCTGGTTCCCAAGAAATCAGGCGGACTCAGACCCATTTTGGATTTATCAACGTTCAACAAATACATTATGAAACGTCCTTTTCATATGTTGACGGTGAAGCGCGTTCTTGAGCAGGTGATGCCGGGGGACTGGTTTGTATCGATCGATCTCAGAGACGCTTATTTTCATATACCAATCATCATAAAACACAGGATTCGCTTTTCAGGGGACACGTTACGAGTTCAATCGCCTGCCGTTCGGTTATGAGCTTGCACCGAGGACCTTTACGAAAGTCATCGAAGCAGCGTTGGAACCGCTGCATTTAAGGGGCATCAGGATCCTCTATTACATCGATGATCTATTGCTCCTGTCTCGCTCCAGAGAGGAGGCCGCTGCTCAGACGTATGTTTTGGTGAGTCATCTGTCCCGTTTAGGTTTTGCCATAAACTGGCGGAAAAGCTCTGTTTATCCGACACAGCAGATAGTTTTCCTGGGAATAAACCAGTGTTCCTCGAGTATGACGGCTGTCCTTGGAACAGAGGAGGGCCGCAATAACGTCAATCCTTCAGCGCGTCTGTCCACACAGTTCTGTGACAGCGATCACAATTATGCGGCTGTTAGGTTTCATGGCTGCCGGCCATGTCATGGCAAAATTGGGTCTTTTACACATGAGGAAGCTACAGAGGTGGTTTATTCACCAGAGGGTGGACCTGGTGCGTCACAGAGGCCGCCATCTTGTGGTTCCCCCATTAATGTGTCCCTTTCTGGATGGGGGGGCACGTGTCAGTCTCAGACGGTGAGCGGGACGTGGCGGCCCGGCATATCTCTCCACATAATAAACGTGTTGGAGCTGTTGACAGTTTTCAAAGTGCTGAAACATTTTGTTCACATGCTCCGACACTAGGATGTTCTTGTTCACACGGACAACAGAGCAGACGCCACTTATATAAACCGCGAGGGTGGGGTGCGCTCGGAACAGCTGTTTGACATGGCCAGAGAGTTACTCTGCTGGGCGCACGTTCATCTGAAGTCACTGAGGGCTGTTTACATCCCGGGCGTGCAGAACAGGGGGGCCTATATCATGTCGAGGTGGGGCCTTCTAGACAGAGATTGGATGTTGAACCTGGAACTCAGCTCACAGTTCTGGAGCAGGTTCGGGAGGGCGGAGGTGGACTTGTTTGCTACACGGGAAAATGCACAGTACCCTCTGTTCTTCTCCCTGAGTCCTCTTGACAAACTGCCGTTGGGGGTGGATGCCTTCGCCTACAGTCCTTGGCCAAGGACGGTGATTTATGCCTTTCTCCCAGTCTCTCTGTTAACAGCACTACTGGAAAGAATAAGAGTGGAGGGAGTATCAGTGATTCTGGTTGCTCCAGAGCGCGTGACCACACCTTGGTTTCCGGTCCTGCAGCAACAGACAGGCCGATCTTGGCAAATTCCTTGGAGAGCCGATGCTCTTCTTCAGGCGAGTGGATTAAGGAGCCACCCTGTGGTAGGCCAGCGCCTGTGGGCTTGGATGCTGAACGACAGCGTTTAGAATACCTTGGTTTTTCTAAGGAGGTCATTAAAACCATCCAAGGTTCACGCGCACACTCTACGACAGCTGTTTACGCATCAAAGTGGGCGGCTTTTCAACGTTGGTGCTTAGAAAAGCAGTTGGACCCATGTTCGTGTCATTTGGGTCCCATATTGTCATTTTTACAGTTGCTGTTGGACAGAAATTTGGCTTTCAGCACTATAAAAACATGTACAGCAGTGATCTCATCCTGTCACGAGGGGTTTCAGGATAGATCGGTGTTTTCACCCCCCGATGAAATGTTTTTTGAAGGGTGCTCGCCATCTCAGACCGGTGTCCCGCTCTCTGTCTCCTCAATGGGACCTAGTTACAGTGTTAAATTCGCTAACTACTGGTCCTTTTGAGCTGCTGAATGAGGTCCCACTAAAGTTCCTGTCATTTAAAACGGCTATGTTGTTAGCTCTTACTTCGGCTAAGAGAGTGAGTGACCTCTCTGGTTTGTCCGTTTCCCCTTCTTTTTTTAAAGATTCAGGGAGATGGAAGCTCAGCTGAGCTCAGGCCTAATCCAACATTTATACCTAAGGAGAAGCTGCATTTGCTTTGTCTGGTTCGAGCTCTCAGATGTTACATTGGACACACAGCTGCAATACGTAAGTCTGAGAGGCTCTTTGTGCATTTCAGAGGCCACTCTCAGGGTCAGCCTTTGACCACTCAGTGGTTGTCGCATTGATTATGTGAGACCATTTCGGAGGCTTACAGTTCTGCTGGTCTTCAGCCTCCTGTGGGCATTAAATCTCATTCTACCTGTGGGGTGGCGACCTCTGCAGCTTTTCTCAGTGGCCTCTCAGTGCAGAACATCTGTTCTTTGGCCTCGTGGTCGTCAGTGACCCCATTCATCCGTTTTTTTTGCGTGATGTTTCCAGCTCCTCTTTGACACATTCTGTTCTCATGGTTGCAGCAGAGTAGATTATTTTTTGCATTATCAATAAAATTATTGATTAAATGGCACTCTTGTGTTTGTGCTTCTTTATGAATGATTCAGGCCAGTTGTGTTTTCTTCATGTCTGTAGTTCTTTGGAACTAGTGTTGAATTGCTTTGACTGATCTTTTTGGACATCAGTTATTCAGTTTTGTTCACCTGCTATTCATCTTGAGGGTTGCAGTTGTTAGTTTTGGTGCTTGTCAGACCCAATGAGGCATGGACCATATCTTGCTCTGCCTTTAACCCAATAGTTGTGGCTTAAAGGGCGTAGCCTACATGAAATAGAACATTGGTTACGTACTGTAACCCCAGATTCTATGAATGTAGGCGTAGCCCTTTAAGCCCTTGGGCCTCACTGGCTCTCTCTCTCTCTCTTGGATGAAAAATTTTGTCCTTTTTTGGGAGCAGTACCTCGGTTAATGGCTGATTATATAGTAGACCGAGGTGTGGCCCACAGCAGGTGGGTGCGGACTTGAAGTTATCAGTGTTGGCGCGAAGCGCAGGGATAAACCCAATAGGTGTGGCTTAAAGGGCTACGCCTACATTCATAGAATCTGGGATTACACTACGTAACCAACGATTTTGTCTCATTGAAACTTGTTTAAAACCATCCAGTCCCAGATGTCAGCCAGGCAGTCAAGAAGATGTTGAATAGAGCATGTGCCTCTGTGCCTCAGGGTAAGTAAATTTGACAGTCATCAGTGTAGAAATGAAAGGGTATGTTGTGTTTGTGGAACATGGCACCTAGTGGCAGCAGGTATAAAGAAAAGAGAAGGGGGCAGAGGATGGACCCCTGTAGTTCCCCCCACTGAAGCGCTGCCAATGCTGAACTGAAATCTTTGATATTGACACAAAAGGTTCTGTCAGAGATGTAGGACTCAAACCATTTGCGGGCTGACCCTGTGATACTCACCCACTGCTCCAGCCTAGAAATGAGGGTCCCATGGTCAATGGTGTCAAAAGCAGATGTAAGGTCCAATAGCACTAGCAGCACAGAGGCACCTGCATCTGTGGCTAGGAAAATGTCATTAAAAACCTTCAGCAGAGCAGTTTCAGTGCTGTGGAGAGATTTGAAGCCAGATTGGAATAACTCTAGTATAGCGTGATCCTCCAAGAAGCATTTCAACTGAGACTCAACTATTTTTTCCCGTACTTTAGAGGTGAATGGGAGTCTGGAAACAGGCCTGATGTTAGACATGACTGAGGGGTCAAGGTTAGGTTTTTTCAGGAGATGCTGGACAGCAGCATGTTTAAAAGTTTTTTGCACCACACCTGAGGATAAACTGCTATTCACAATAGTGAGAATTAAAGGACCCAGTGTAGGAAAAACCTCCTTTAGTAGTCAAGTGGGGTCCATGTACATTCAGGCAGTTCATGTTTTTGTTTGAAACAAAAAATGAAAAAACAAAAACACACTTGGTTTTTCATTTTTCGTTTATTAAACCAAAACAAAAAAATCGGATAACGAAGCGTAATCCGATTTCCGATTCTGTGCAAAAACCGAAAATTGAAAAACATGGATAACGAGTGCTCAGTTTTGATTTTCATGATTTAATTTTTGACAAGTGGTCTGACCCGGAAATTCTCTCTGCCCCGCATCGTGTAGCCAGAGCCCTGCGTGTAGCTTGCCACTTGTGTACACATGTTCTGACACTCCCACTCCCATAGACTTCTTGCAAGAATGGAATGCGGAAGTCACGTGGGTCATGCAGTGGCTCTTTTTCCAAACAGCAGCAGTTCCAGCATTGATGGCCGCGCTCAGAGCAGCTGCAGCTTCACGGGCTCCCAGTACATTCCCAGTTTTTAGTCATTTTAATATTGACTCTGTACCTGACTCTGCACGTGAACTGCGTGTGAACTATAGCCGAACTGAACTTTTGAGAATTGGAGCGGATTTGCCACCAAATATAGCCAAAATCAGCAACAAACTCAAAACGACGCTTGGCAGAATGCAGATCTTAAAGTCATCTATCTGGAAGCTGCAGCAGAGGCGTTCCAGCGGGCAGAAGAGGAAGTGCTGCTCCCGGCTTAAGAGGAGGGGATGCCGGGCGGGGGTTATGGTGAGGCTGCGAGCTAACTCTAGAGCCGGTAAACTCCCGATGCCGTCTCTCTTTCTGTCAAACGTCCGCTCGTTGGAGAGCAAGATGGATTTACTTCGTCTGAGAGTGGGCGCATCAGAAGAGATGATGAAGTGTGCGGTGCTTTGCTTGACGGAAACATGGATTACAAGTGAAATGCCGGACTCGGTCTTCCAGCTGGATGACAGACTCTTTTTTAGAGCGGACCGCTGCAGTGAACTAACGGGGAAATCACGAGGAGGCGGAGTGTGCATTTACGTGAGTAAAAAT
>JARVGV010000694.1:24590317-24600770 GCA_031762435.1 Hypsolebias longignatus
CTCAACAATCTTGAGGTTCTGCTCTGGTACGATTAAATTATTTGCTGTGTTTCTGTAATTCTAGCAAGTATTTGTTCATCTTGACATTTAAAGTATTTTCTGTCTAGAAATAGTTTTTGCTTAAGGCACGTTCGTAAACTGAAAGTTTGGATCACTCATCTAAATTTGAGCTCTTTAAGACTGTTAAACAGTGACAGTGTGATAGATTGAAGTTTTCCAGACACATCTACTGGTGCATGACCACCAGTATGAGCATTTATTTGCTCAGCCACTGAAAATAAATGAAACAACACCACTAGGCACTGCTGGGAGTTGAACCCAGGATTTCTTGTTTACTAGACAGGCGCTTTGACCAACTAAGCCACAGCACCTATAATGGCTATTACTCAGAATTCTATGCAGGTACTCCTCGACTCAAGATGGAGATCCGTTCTCACGCGGCGAAGTAAACTGAATTTGACGTAAGTCGGAACTTAAGTAAATACATATGATGTACCTGTATTCCTCCACGCTGCACCACGTAACTTTCGACATATAAGTCCATGGTGATGGCTTTCCTTTTCCTCGATGTACTGCCATCAGAAGAGGCCTCCTTGCATTTAGGGAGCAATAATGAAGGGCTAATGAAGAGCTAATGGCCTACAAGCGATGCTAGCGACGCAGTCCTCCTCCATACAGTACGTATTCCTCCGCTGCTGCACCTCATAACTGTATCCTTCTGCCGCCACGTTACGACGTTTAACGTGGTAAAACTGTCGTAAAAACCGATTTAAAACCGACGTAAAACCGATATAACCGCGTACCTTGATAAAGGGAGATGCGTTCCTAACCTCGAAACGTCATAAAACGAGACCGTTGTAACCCGAGGACTACCTTAACTGGGTTTCTCTAGATAAGTATACATGATGTTTTGTAAGAATGAACACACAGGTAGACTGTAAGTCGCACACTGTGTACTCTTTTCTCCCTAGAAAACCAATTTATCTTCTTACATAATATTTAATTTATATAATTGTCTTAGCTCGAATTCTATAGTACTAAGTTTTCTATCAAGAAGTCAAAGTAACAGGCAAAGCTGGGATTTGAAACCAGAATATCCTGTTTATTACACAGGCACATTGACAACTAAGCCACAGCACATCTTTTATGTCGTATTGGGTATTCTATCTTGGCTTTCTTTAGATGAGTATTCTTGTTATTTTGTTATGAGAATAAAGACCCAATAATATACAAAGTTAGGCACACATTGTGTATTTTTCTGTCTCAAGGGAACCATGTTATACATAGCAATAAAAGATATTAACAATACAAATACTCAGCGTTCATACTTTTAAAGAGTTCAATTTTAAAATGTTTACTTGGAAGTTAAAAAACAGGCACTGCTAGGATTTGAACTCAGGACCGCCTGTTTACAAGACAGACGCTTTGGCCATCTAAGCTACAGTGCCAATACAGTGAATAATTTTCTTAGAACAACAAATAGGTCAACAATCTTGAGTTTCTGCTCTGGTACAATTAAATTATTTGCTGTGTTTCTGTAATTCTAGCAAGTATTTGTTTGTCTTGACATTTAAAGTAATTTCTGTCTAGAGATAGTTTTTGCTAAAGGCACGTTCATAAACTGAATATTCGGCTCACTCATCCAAATTTGACCTCTTTAAGACTGTTAAACAGTGACAGTGTGATAGACTGCAGTTTTCCAGAAACATCTACTGGTGCATGGCCACCAGTCTGAGCATTCATTTGTTCGGCCACTGAAAAGCAATGAAACAAAACCACTAGGCACAGCTGGGAGTTGAACCCAGGATCTCCTGTTTACTATACAGGCGCTTTGACCAACTAAGCCACAGCACCTTTAACAGCTATTACTGAGTATTCTATACAGGTACTCCTCGACTCACGACGGAGATCCGTTCTCATGCGGTGGCGTAAACCGTATTTGATGTAAGTCAGAACATAAATAGATACCAATGACGTACCTGTATTCCTCCATGCTGTACCACGTAACTTTCGACATATAAGTCCATGGTGATGGCCTTCCTTTTCCTAGATGCACTGCCATCAGAAGAGTTCTCCTTGCATTTTGGGAGCAATAATGAAGGGCTAATGAAGGGCTAATTGCCTACAAGGGATGCTAGCGACGCCGTCCTCCTCCGTACAGTATGTATTCCTCCGTGCTGCACAGCGTAACTTTCGACGTAAGCCCATGGTGATGGCCTTCCTTTTCCTCGATACACTGCCATCAGAAGAGTCCTCCTTGCATTTTGGGAGCAATAATGAAGGGCTAATGAAGAGCTAATGGCCTCCAAGGGATGCTAGCGATGCCATCCTCCTCCGTACAGTATGTATTCCTCCGTGCTGCACCGCGTAACTTTCGACGTAAGTCCATGGTGATGGCCTTCCTTTTCGTCGATGCACTGCCATCAGAAGAGTCCTCCTTGCATTTTGGGAGCAATAATGAAGGGCTAATGAAGAGCTAATGGCCTACAGGGATGCTAGTGACGCCATCCTCCTCCGTACAGTACGTATTCCTCCACCACTGCACCGCGTAACTGTATTCTTCCGCCACTGCGCCGCCGCGTTACGATGTTTAACGTTGTAAAACCGTCATAAAACCGACGTAAAAATTGACGTAAAACCAAACGTAACTGCGTAATGTGAATAAGGGAGATGCCGATGTAACTACAAAACGTCGTAAGACGAGACCGCCGTAACCTGAGGACTACCTGTATATGTAAATGACTCAATATGATTCATTATATCCTTCACAAGCTTCATATCCATGTCAACCCAGTCTTATGATCTCTTGTCTGTAATTTTTTTTACTACATTCATTATTTCTTCTTTGTCATTTCTTTAAGATAAATACTGTTTGTTCAACTAATGATTGAATGGTTCACTTTGTTATTTACTTTTGTTATTTTAGCTGCAAGGCTTGATCCAACATTCACGAAATATTGATTAAATCCATTTACAATTTCATTATCATCATCAATTTCACAATTTTTTTTTTTACAAAATATTGTGAAATACCAGTCTTTGATTTATTATTCTTTAGAACATTATTCATTACTTGCCATGTTGCTTTAATATCACCATATTTAAGAAATCACTATAATATTCCTTTTTGTGTTTTCTTATAATCCCTACTAATTTATTTTTATAAGAAATTTCAAAAAGCATGAATACTAGTAGTTGTTTTGTTTTTTTTTTGCAAGTATTTCTCAATCCTTTCGTCATCCATGGTTGGTCAACAATATTTTTCCTTGTATAATTTTTTTGCACACTTTTTTTTTCATATAGAGCTTCTAAAATATTCATAAACTCATCATATGATGTATTCACATCATCATCTTACACGTTTTCCCAATTTTGTTTATCTAAGTCATCCTTTAATCTATCAATCGCTTTTTTTTGGATGTGTTTATTTTTATTTTTTTTGTTGTAATTGCTTTAATGGTATTTTGATCATTTTTATGGATTGTGAAAATTGGTAAGTGATCACTTAGATCAGCTATAAGAATACCACCTATCACCTCCCCATTGCTTATATTTGTGAAAATATTATCAATTATTGTGGCACTATGAGTTGTAATTCTTGTAGGCTTGGATATCAACGGATACAGATTTAAACTATACATTGAATTTATGAATGTAATAAAGTTGTTTGCATCCGTTGCATTTCCAAGATCAACATTAAAGTCTCCACATTAAAAAAAAAAAAAATTGTCAAAGTTCTTTTCCAATAACTCCATGATTTTATCAGTAAATATTTCTATCTTTGAGCCTGGTGATCTGTATGCACAACTTACTATGATGTTTTTACATTAATTGTGTGAGCTCTATGTTGATGGTAGATTTGCCTCTTTTGCACAGCTGGTATAGAAGTTTAATATCCACAAGTCACTTTTTTTTAGATATCTGCTGCTGAGACATTGTGTGAGGTATAACTCTGCTTGTTTTCTTTTGCACCCCTCTAAACATTTTGTGGTCAATATTTTGGAATCCAGATCTTATACCATGAGACCAGTCTGGACTCCCTTAAACTAAAATGGGAAACGGACTTGGAGGAATCCACTCAATCTGATGAAAGATCATTAAGAACATTTACTCATCTATCTTCAATCTGTGTGAGACATGCTGTAATTCATTTCAAGGTGGTGCACCGGCTGCACTGGTCCAAAGACGAGCTGTCCAAGATCAAAGCCGATCTGGACCCCACATGTACCAGTAATTGCTGTGAACAAACTCCAGCTACACTCTTGCATACATTCTGGACCTGTCCCAAACTGCCAACCTTTTGGCAATCTGTTTTGATACCTTCTCTGTGATATGTGGAAAAACTGTACACCCATCACAACTCATCTCACTGTTTGGAGTGGTTCCTGTGTCCTTCAGAAAATAAGAGAAGGATGTGATTGTTTTTGGCTCTCTTCTGGTCAGAAGACTTGTTTTATGCTACTGGAAGGACCCATACCCCCCATTCATTTAGAAGAAATCAGATATACCTTGAAGGGTTGAGTTAAAAGATTTTGGGACACTTGGCAGCCTTTCATATTGTACATAGAAAACATGTCAATAATTCATTTGTCTGTGTGTGAGACTGATCCAGTGTGGGAGGGAAGGGGCAGGGGGTGGGGTTTGCTCTGTGTTTTGTCTTTTATTGTTAGTGTTGTATGTTAAAAAAACAAAAATAATTCAAATTTTAAAAACTAGCTAAACTGTAGCTTAAAGCTAAACCCAACTTAACAGTTGCTAAAAGTTAAAACTAGCAAAACTGTAGCAAAAAGCTAACCCCAAATGCAGTACTTATGGTAAATGGACTGTACTTCTATACTGTATCATCTTTCTATCTTATCAAGATACTCAAAGCTCTTTACAACACAATTTGCGCCCTCACTTACCCATTCATACTGTGCTCTACTAGATCTCCACTAAGAATAATCAGAGCTTTATCACATTCATACACTGATGGGACACACATCAGAGACACTGAGGGGTTCAGTGTCTTGCCCAGGGACACTTCGGCATGCGACTTCTGATAGAATCGAACCCCCAATTCTCGCATTGGAGGATGACTGCTCTAACCTCTCAACCACAGCTGCCCACCAAAGCTTACTTAAAACTTATAATGATGAGAACAGTAGCCAAAAGCTAAACCCAACTGAACAATATGTTATAATGATAAGAACAGTAGCTAAAAGCTAAAATTAGCTAAATTATATCTATAAGCTAAACCCAAATGGACAGTATCTAAAAGCTAAAACTAGCAAAATTGTAGCTAAAAGTTAAGCCCAACTGGACAGTATTTGAAAGCCATATTGATAAGAACAGCAGCTAAAACCTAAAACCAACAGAACAGTTGTAAAAGTTAAAACCATCTAAACTGTATGGAAAAGCTAAATCCAACTGAACAGTATGCTATAATGATAACAGTATCTAAAAGTTACAACTACCAAAATTGTATGTAAACCCAACTGGACAGTATCTAAAAGCTATAATGATCAGAACAGCAGCTAAAAGTTAATACCAACAACAACAAAGTAGTCAAAAAAGTTGAAAATATTTCAACACTATAGCCAAAAGCTGAAAAATGATGCAAATATACTAAGATTTTTAATAGCATACAATTTTTCGTGAATTTTAAGCAATTTGAATTAATTTACATAAGAAAAGTGAGGTTAAATTCACAACATATTAAAAATTTAAAAAATCAAAGCAGTAGCTTCTTGGATGAGAAGAAAGTTTTGAAACAGCTGAAAGTATGCAAAAGTAATTAAAGTTAAAAAAAAAAAACTATAAACAGAACAACAGTAGTGGTGAGTGCTGAGTATAGACACTATGGTTTTTTATTATTTTCTAGACTGGACCTCATTTGTTTTAAGTTCGCTCTTGAGTGTCTCTTGTAGGTGCAACACAGTGTTCACTAGAGGGCAGCAATATTAGACTACAACAGCATAACTCCTCATGACATCAAACATTTAGTGAGAACAAACTACTGATTTTATTTTCAAGCCTCTACTAAACAATCCACCTCAACACCAGCATATATTAAGATGTTTCATCTTGATGTATATCTAGCTTTACCTTGTAAGGAGGAGGTAGAAGTGAGCATTTTATTTAAAATGTAACCCAATTAAAAAGATAGAAACTCTTGTTAAGATGTTGCCATGAAGGATGGACAGTGTTCTTTTATACAGTACGCTCAGTGAAACATTGTTTGCTACACACAAACTACACAAACAATGCCTTAAAAAGACCTTTCTGAAACTGATGAGAGGATAAAGAGCTGAATGCACGGCAATCCAGGGTGAAAACCTGATAAATGCTGCAAAATACTTGAGACTGGGGTGGTGGGTCACATATCAGCAGGACAATCACACAAAGCCCACAGTGGTCAAATCAACCCTAAATCCAAGAAATAATCAGGGACAGCACTTGAAAATTGCTGTTCACAGATGCTCTCCATCTCATATGACTAGACTTGAACTCTTTTTTTAAAATTTTTTTTTTACGATGAATGGGCAATATTTAGTGTGTATGGTCATAAGCTGGTGAGGTCAAACACCAAATGGATTGAGCTAGAATCTCAGCAAAACATAGTTCTACACAGTACTGACTTGAGTCTTCAGTATAATGACAGCCAGCCACAGCTGCCCAATGACAAATTTTTGAAGTAATAGAATTTCTGACCTAAGAAATAATCTTTCCCTTGCGACAGCATGCTGTCTTTGAGCTGTAGCGTATTATGTGCTTCACTCAGTCCAGTGTTTTCCTGTATCACAACAAATAGGGCATTGCACTGTTCATCCATCCTCTGAAACAAAATGTGTACCAGTGTCAGCCATCCAGAACCACACATTATTAAACTCATCAACAGAGAAAATGACCAGATCAAGCGCAGTTCTTCTGGCTCTTTGATCGCTGGACCGTACTTTCAGCTTTTCAGACATGCTGCAGAGCCACAAATGGAAGATCCTGTGTCGTGCTTGCCAGCAACACAGTGCACTGACTCATGTTTGCTAATTGCTGCCTGAAATGAAACAAAAGTAAAGGCAGGGCCCAACTGACAGATCAAGCTAGAGGGAAGCCTGCGTTCAGAGTTCAGAGGGCTCCGATTCTCTGGCTGCTGACGCATCCCATGGAGCTTTTACATAACAAAGTCCCAAACGCTGAAGAAGAGACCTGTTTTCTTCAGCCCACTGATAAATTTGTTACTTTCAGTGATATGGGTTGGGAAACATTTGTGTTATCACAAATCAGTAGTGAGACCATAGGTGAAGATTGGTGAAAGGAGAAATACGCAATAATCAGAATGAGAAAATAAGTCTTTTGGAAAAACAGACAGGTCAACATCTTTACTGTCTTGTAGTAGAGGTCCTGATGTAACTTAACCAAGACTGTGCCAAACTAAGGGCTAGAAGAATCTTTTTAGTCGTGGACAGGAGTACTACAGTACAGGTGGGTCACTCTGTGGTACTGTACGTCTCTGCTTCAAAACTAAACAGTATGATCGGATCTAAAACAGTTCCAACCAGAGGGAGAAGTGGAAAAATCTAACTAACCAACCTGTCTAAAGACGTGTTCCTGCAATTATACATCATGGCTCACACCCATAGTGCTACCCATTATCTTTACCTGCTTCTTCTTTTTTGGGTCATGGGGGTCACTGGTGGGATACCCTGGACAGGTCTCAGTCCATCACAGGGACACCCTGGCCAGGTCTCCAGTCCATCACAGGGACACCCATGACAGGTCTCCAGTCCATCACAGGGACACCCATGACAGGTCTCCAGTCCATCACAGGGACACCCTGGACAGGTCTCCAGTCCATCAGAGGGACATATAGACAAACGAGACAAACAACCATTCACTCTCTCTCACCTAGGGACAATTTAGAGTGACCACTCAGCCTAACATGCATGTTTTTGGGAGGAAACCGTAGTACCAGGAGAAAACCCACACAGCACAAAGAGAACATGCAAACTCCTCACAGATAGACCCCCTGCATGGTTTTGAGCTTGCAACCTTCTTGATGAGAAACAACAGCTCTACCAAGTGAGCCACGTCTGAAGTAAATCAAATGAGGAATCTTTACTTTTAATCAATATAGAAACTAGAAGGCACAGTTTTCTCAAATGATTCAGGTGGTCGGTTTACATATCATATGGTGGCAGCTATCTTGGATTTTAACATAGCAGCCCAATTTTCCACCAAATTTTCCTTTATATTGCTTTAAAATATTTTTGTCAAATGATATGGCTGGCCAAAGCCTGGTTGTGGATCAAATTGCTCCTTCCACTCACCAGGATTCGTCACTCTGTGCTGCCTCAGACAAGCAAAATAACAACACCTTACCTCTCTTCTTTTTCTATCAAAAAATTTATTCTGAAAAGGATAAGAGGCCACGCTATCATAGCAGCATCTACCTGTACTCTGCCCATCTTTCGGACGACTGTACGAACATATTCTCGTTGTATCTCGATACAATGATAATAAAACTTATTCTGATACTGATTCTCATTCTTCTCTACAGTCCTACCCACTTGACTATCTTGCACCAAAACCATTAAAACCATTTCCAGTCCAGAAAAAAAAAAAAGAAAAAAAAAAAAAAAAAAAGAAAACATTAACTATTCAAATCCTTCAGTGATGGGGCACATCTGAGTACTACTTGTTTATGACCAAGATGGCATTCGAGTATTTATTAGAGAGGAAAACAGCCAGGTGTGTTTATTAGCGCTTTGTTGACAAATTCCATTCATTGCTCATCTTTACATGCTTCTCTTTTGGGTCACGGGGAGCTGGTTCCTATCTCCCAGATATACTGTGCAAGATGTGGGGTACACCCTGGAAAGGTTTCATGTCTATCACAGGGACATATAAACAAACAAGACACCCAACCATTTACTCTTACACATACCTAGAGACGATCCCAGTGAAATTAACGTTTTTGGCTTTGGGAGAAAAACCACAGTACCCAGACACCACCCACGTGTGCACTGAACATAGAAGGCGATCCTGCCGCCTTCTTGCTGAAAGGCAAGATAGGCAAAGATAGAACAAAAACCATGAACACACTACAAGTCAGCTGAGTCATTTATCAGATGAGCCAAATGCTTGTTTAGACTTGTCACTTATCTGAGCCTTCTGGCCTTAATAAATGATTTGGTGAGAAAGCATGCACACAACTTTATCTGTTTTTTTAGTACCTGCTAAATCATACTAGTCCAGGTCGTCGCAGGAACTGGAGCACAAACCATGACAAAGGTCATAGATGACAGCATGACAAGGAAACATATGAGAACTAATGAGTGATGCTTTGTGAAAACAAACTAGTTCTCAGTCATGCTGTATCTCTTCCCATCTGTCTCACGCACTTGGCTGGAGGGGATGATAAGGCAAAGGAGGAGGGTTTGCCTACTTCAGAATTGGCGGTAGTTTATGATTAGGCCTTTCAATGGGTAAATACTCAACAGTTCACGCAAACCATCTATTCTGTAGGAGTGTTTATGATGCATTCCTTATGATGGATAGTAGAGTTAAACAAACATATTTTTACACAGATTTTATGAATGTTCAGGTTGTAAAGTACCTGCCATATTGTTTCTTGGAATGGCCTTAAAATATAAAAGTAAGTTTGTGACATTTTGCAGCTGACCTCACTGGACTTACAGTACTTTGTGTTTTCTTGTCATTTCAGGCCTCTAAAGTTATTCACATGACCTTGGACATTAATCTTGTCCACTGCCAACAATAGCGGGACAAACAACAGGTGCTTTTCCCTGTACTGTATTTGTGTGTAATGTCTGGCCGGTGACAAAATATCTCATGAACCACAGGACAGATTTTAATCAAACTTTCAGAAAGGAATCAATAGATGTACAACTGATTGAGTAATTATTGGACAACGGATTATATTTTGGAGTCTAATTCAACAGGCACAGCCATTTTCACTTTAAAGACAGAAAGAACTACCGGTATCAGTCAGTGTCATTAATATTGTGCTAAACTCAGTGTGGCAGTAGCTGAAAGTCATTCGCTGCACATTCTCCAACATGCAAACTCTTTTTTGTAACTTTCAACTAACTGTTGAAGCCAGCCTTGTTTGTCTGTTAGCAAAATATCTCAGGAGCCACTGGAAGTATTTTAATGAAACTTTTGGAAAATTGCCACTGGATGAACATTTACAACTGAAATAACTTTCAGAGCCAACCCTACACAAGATGGCTGCCACACCCAGCTTATCCTAGAAAGCACATAAATGGCTATCCATTTACGGTTTGAGTGTACATCTGAATGACAACCTCAGCTGGAGCAACAACACCACCATCCTGATCAAGAAAGCTCATCAGACACTCTACTTCCTCAGACGGCTGAGAGGAGCTGGTCTGAGAAGCTCAGTCCTCACCTCCTTCTACAGGTGTGCAGTGGAGAGCATCCTGTGCTCCAG
>JARVGV010000694.1:24600980-24605980 GCA_031762435.1 Hypsolebias longignatus
TCTTCCTGTTTTTAAATCTCTTTTAAAAACACACTTTTATTCTTTGGCTTTTAACACCTGATCTTATCTTTTATGGCCTTTTAACACACCTGCAGTAAAAATGGTACTATATGTAAGTTTTTTTTTTTGTATGCTTTGTATGTTTTTATTGTTTTAATTAACTTGTCTTTCGTCTTTTGTGCAGCACTTTGGTTACCCCTGTGTGTTTTTAAAATGTCTATAGAAATAAAGTTGATTGGTTGATTGATTAAAAGTCTACATTTGTGTGTACTGTGCCTGGAAACCAAAGTGTACACCAGTTAGTATGAAGTAACCATCAATTTATTTAGATTTTTAAGCATAATGAACATTTTACAATTTATCTGACACCTTTATTTGAATAAACGAACAACAAACTTTATACAACAGTTGGTAACATGTTATATAATGTATAAAACAGTATCAAAGTAAAACATGTTCAAGTATTAAGTAGTGAGTATAGAAGTATTAATTACACAGTACAAAAAACAGGTTGAAATATCTCACTGTGTATAAAATGTTCCAGCTGTGTTCATGACATAAGCCCATGTCATGAACCATTGCCAATGATACATGAGCTCATGTCATTGGGCACTTCTAAGTGGGTATACTGAAATTCCCATGCTTTTCTAGTGGGTATACTTTGTGCTCTGTTTACCTGCATATTGCATAGACTGCTTAGATCCTTGTTTCTTTTTTATACGGTATTTTTACTATTTTTGGGTGTAACTGGGACCTTTAGGGCACAATTTGGTTCCACCTCATGTACCACATGTGATGCAAATGACAATAAAGACGTTTGAACCTTGAGTTTTGCAGATATTGATCTAAAATATGATGTGGTAGTGTGATACATAGTACTGAATGAGATGTAAAGTTTAATAACTCCGTTTTATTATATTTTTTTCTTAGTCTGAAGCTGTGGCACAAAGGTGGCGGGTGATGCACATTCTGTCATGCGCGTTTGGTCCATTCCCTGTACAGTATTCTCCTGGGATGAACCAGGTCCTCTCTGGCTCCGCCCACTCACTATTTAAACCACCCATTCTGCTCCAGCTGCTGATTTGAACCACATCTCAGGACTGGACTCACTGAAAAGAGAGGAGAAGGACTTTACACGAAACTCTGAGCCTAAAGGTGAGTCCAGGTTTTTATTAATACAGTACTGTATAATAAAGTAATAACTGGCAGCAGGTAAATTCATTTCTTTGGAAACAGTTAACACCAGTTTTCTTTCTCACCAACGCTTTCACCTTCACATAAGGCTGGACATGTGACCCCAGCATCAAACTATTTATTTTTTATTTCCCTCCTTTGTTGTTGGGAGCTGAAGTGTGAGGTCTCTCCTCCTCAGGGAACAGACATGCGCTCCCTGATCCAGCTGTTCGCCTGTTGCATCAGCCTGCTCCCCCTCCAGCTGTTGGCCCTGCCGGCCCGGGAGCTACCCCACACCCGCAGGTAGGCTCGGACCTCCTTCTGCTCCTCACTCGATCACTGCTGCTCCTTCTGCTCCTCACCTTAAAGCCGCTGTTTCAGACAAAGACAAGCTCCTGGCAGACTTTGAGTCATTGAACGCACCTGTTGGCTTCACTTGAAAGCAGCAGATTTCCGGTTGCGGCACGAGACCGCGACCTTTGGCAGCTTTGACCTTGATAACGTCACTGTCAGCAAAATATATCATGAACCTCTGGGTGGATTTCATAGATTCTTTTTTATGAAGCACCCGCTGAATGTTTTAATAAGCAGTTCAAGATGTCCGCTGATGTAGCGTCATTCACGTTGGAGTGCTCTATTTGTCTGTTAGTAAAATATCTCAGGAACCACTGGACGGATGTTATGGACACTTTCAGGGAATAATCTTCAGATTTATCTCTACAACAGATTAAGTTTTGGAGCCGACCCAGTTTAGGCTGACTGCCCTGATGACAGGACACAAATCATGAAGAAGTCAGTTGTACAAATATTAGGTGTCATTTAAAACATGCAAAGTGTCATTGTACAAAAACTTGGATTAAAATGTTGCAAAACTTTTGTCAGCTCTGTTAGTTAGTTGGTAAACTTTGTTCTCAGATGATCTTTGTTAGAAACTCTGGAGAGAAGAGATCATTGACCTTGAAGAGTGATTGCTTGACCTGAAGACTTCTAAAGGATATGATCAGATTCATAGAGGAGTCTTTTCATTCAAACTAGAGCTCTTCTGCCCTGAGCTGAACGTAAATCTGTCAGCTCAGGTTTTTTTCCCCAAGACTGAGACGTGTGTGCGTGCGAGCGTGCACGGCGGGTTGGCTCCTCTTTTTAGTAAATCAGTTCATTGCACAGCCGATCTTCTCAGCTCCCTGAATGTGTCACCTGACCTGAGGGCCAGTGTTTGTTGTGTCTCGTGCAAATAGAAGATAAAAAACACAACAAGGGCAAAGGCTGCTCACTGATTATTATTATTATTTTTTTTCATTCTCCAACATTTGACTCAAGACAGAACATTTCTGAAGCAATTCCAGCTGGGGCCCAAAACGTCAACACCAATTTGTAATAATCCATTCTTGGGGGAGGGATGTGTAATTTTTTGACATATGAACTGCATGAGGTGGTGCAGTTGGTAGAGCTGCCACCTCTCAGCAAGAATTAAGGTTGCCAGCTCAAATCCCGGTCCGGGTGTCTTTCTGGGTGGAGTTTGCAACATATATGTCATGCATCATTAGGCATTTTTAGTGGTTATACGCCGTATAATCACGTATCACATAGACTACAGCACTGGACTGGAGACCTGTCCAGGGTGTCCCCCGCCTCTCGCACAGTGACTGCTGGACGTGGGCACCAGTGACCCCCGTGACCTGGAAAGGAAGAAGCAGGACAAGATGATGGATGGATAGATGGATGGATAAGTGTAAAGCGATCCAAAAGAAATGTTAAAGATGCTGCAGGTGGCTCATATGATGACCTTGGTAACCCCACACCTGTGTTTGTCACTCCTGATTGTCACTGTAATGAGAGGCAGACAGAATCAAACAATCAAAAAATAAGACTCAAACAAATAGTGTCTGTGAAAACTATACGCCAGAGCTTCAAAAGTCTTGAACAGTGAACAGCAGAAGACTTTGGTGGTCACATACGATGAAGACAATGTTTGGACTAAAATGTAACAGAAACCAGTGAAAGCTTGGGTGTGCACTTTATGGTGCACTTCATGATAGAAAACATTAAGCAAGGGGAAACACATTGGGTGAAAAAAAGCAAGTTTTGATGTAGAGATGGTGCAGAGGCAGGGCAGCCGGCTCAGGACCGGAAGGTCCCGTGTTCGATCCCCGGTCACTGCATACCTCGTTGTGTCCCTGGGCAAGACACTTAACCCCGAGTTGCTCCCGGTAGGACTGGCTGGCGCCTTGCATGGCAGCCTACCGCTACCGGTGAATGAATGTGTGTATGAATGGGTGGATGGCTGGTACTGTGAAGCGCTTTGGGGCCCCTCATAGTGGGGCTGGAAAGCACTATATAAGCAAGCTCCATTTACCATTTACAATTTGTATACTGTATGTCTAAAACTGTTCTGGGAATAAGAAGAGTTTGTTTAAAGAGTTGGGAAATTTTCAGCCAGTTCAAAAGATAGTATGTGAGATCATCAGCTGTCTGTTGAATGTTGTGTGGAAAATTCTGGAAAAATAATTTAAACATGATTTGGATTTCAGGGCTGGCGTTTCTCAAGTTTTGCCAAAATCCCGTTGATCTCTGTGATTTTATTCTCACATTTTTTTAAAGAATTGTTCTCTAAGGTCAGTTAAGTCCAATTACTATTCTCAAATATTCCACGTTTTAGTGCTATGACAAAGAAGGGGAAGTGGTGGCGCAGAGGCTAGAGAAGGTCTGTGATCAGAAGGTCGCTGACTCAACTCCCCGGACCGACCACCGTTCCCCTGGGCGCCCTAGATAGCTCTGCTCCACACAGAGGGCTGTGGTAGCTCGGTGGTCTGTGGTTGCATCAGGAAGGACATCTGGTGTGAAAACATTCACCAAGTCTTCGTGAGAGTTAGTTTGCTGTGTCGACCTCTGAAGAAAGGAGTAGCATTTGAACAGAGTAGGTGCTTCGATGATTATGCATTGGCACACTTAATTAACTTTAATTAACTGTTTTATTTAACAGCAAAAAAAACAAAAAAAAACAAAACATGTTTGTAGTTTTGACCTTACCATGTTTTCTAGAACTTACCTTCTTTTCTTTTGGAAAGCTGGTGGTCCTTGTCTCATTAAAAGCTGTCCAACTTGTAATGGGATTGTGACCAGTGCACTAGAAAAGCTTAAGAATTTCAGTATACAGGTAGTCCTCGACTTAAGGCGCCCTCGACTTACGGCAACTCGGACTTAAGAACGGGTGTGCGGCGCAGCGTTAGCATACATTTTACATGTATTTCCTCGACTTACAGCAAAACATCCGGACTTACGAACGGGTGCGGCACCACGTGTAATGAGTTCCGACTAGGCAAAATCGGGTTATGAATGGTTTATAGGTACGGAACCCGTTCGTAAGTCGAGGACCACCTGTACTCACAAGTGCCCAATGATACATGACATATCGTTAGGCATGTGCCATTGTATGTTAAATGCTTCCGTAACAATCTATCTGTATGCAGCGCTTTGCTTTGATACTGTTTTCTATAACATGTTTTTAATACAAAGCCAACTGTTGTACAAAGTTTGTTGTACATTTATTCAAATACTGTATAAGCATCAGAGAAATTTGAAAATATTCAATGTGCTTAAAAATCTAAATTGACTTTTACATTGTATTAACTAGTGTGTTTTGGTTTCTAGGCACAGTATACCCACTACAAAAATGTAGACTACACCACTGATTGTGACATTAGGATGAAGGTGTTTAGATAAAAAAAAGAGCTCTTACTTAAATTCCTCTATTTAGAACAAATCTAGCCTTGACCCAAATTCAACTATCCACTCTAAAGCCCTGTTGCTTTCCATAAACAGTTCAAATC
>JARVGV010000694.1:24610980-24613350 GCA_031762435.1 Hypsolebias longignatus
CAGGTTTCCTCTGGTTGATCATTTGGAAATTCCTCAATGGTAGGGGGGCAGAGAGTCACATTGCATTCTCCAGGCAAATTCAGATAAAGTGGCCATCAAGGCCAGCTGGGGGAGCCAAATTCAGATAAACACACAGTTGTTTTGCGGACAGGCAGAACTTAATGACATCCACCTTGAGTCTGTGTTGGCCCACTCGTGTTCCAAAATGTCCAAATTATGTTGCCACACTAAAAGAACGTACCTGAGTAAAATCCCCAAGACCTGATCCATTCTGCCAAAAGCATTTGAATGTGGGTACTTGAGGCACGAACCAAGCCATCATAAGGCAAGCAGCATGATTGGGATCAAATTTGCTGCCGACGACTTCCTTGTTTGTAGATAAACCACCAGTGACCAGCCGAATCCAAAAAACAGGAACCATTTATCATAAATCCAATTATAAATGTGTCCTTAAAATCCACAAATGCCAGCAGAGACAGATACATCATCGAGTCTTCAAGTCAATGAGATATCCAGCTACGTGCGTGCCAACAGGGCAAATCAGCTTGCCCAAAGCTTGTCTTCTTTTTGAGGAAATGTTATCAATTGTGTTAAGGGACCAACTGATCAAATCAAGTCCGTAATTATGGTGCGGAAAATATGTAAGAGAAACTCAAAAGCAGTTTTACAGACAGACAGAGCAGCAAAGCGGAGAGGGAGAGGAGGGGAAAAAGCGTCCAACCTCGGCAAGAGCAAGGTGGATGTTTTATGTCCAATAGACCAAGTGGAAGGGCAGCAAGGCTTGTAGAATTGGAGCAGGGTTCAAACTGTTTTACCATGATGTGGGTAGAAAGATGAATGGAGTAGGGGTAGACATGAAGGAGGATTTGGCAAAGAATGTTGTAGAGGTGAAAAGTGTCAGATAGATTGATGTACCTGAAGGTAGAAGTAGAAGGTCTAATGCTAAATCTTGCCAGTGTTTTTGCTCCACATGTTGGATGTGATGTAGAGGAGAAAGATAAGTTTTGGAAGGATCTGGATGAAGTGATAGAGAGTATTCCCAGGGAGAGAGAGTGGTGATCAGAGCAAACATGAATGGACATATTGGTGAAGGAAACAGAGGATGAGGAACTGATGGGTAGGTTTGGTGTCAAGGAAAGAAACCAAGAAGGACAGATGGTGGTGGATTTCGCCAAGAGAATGGAAATGGCTATAGTCAATACCTATTTCCAAAAGAGGGAGGAACATAGAGTGACTTATAAGAGTTGAGGAAGGAGTACGCAGGTCGACTACATTCTGTGTAGAAGAGGAAACCTGAGGGAGATTGGAGACTGTAAGGTTGTGGCAGGGGAGAGTGTGGCCAGACAGCATTGGATGGTTGTGTGTAGAATGACTGTTGTTGTGAAGAAGAGAAAAATAGTAAAATCAGAGAAGAAGACCCAATGGTGGAAGCTGAAGAAGGAAGAATGTTGTGAGAAATTCAGAGAGGATCTGGTAACGGCTCTGGGTGGTAAGAAACAGCTTCCAGATGACTGGACTATGACAGCAACAGTAATTAGAGAGATATGTAGGAAAGTACTTGCTGTGTCATCTGGACAGAAAATGGATGAAAAGAAAAACTGGTGGTGGAATAGTGAAGTGCAGGAAACTATTCAAAGAAAGAGGTTAGCCAAGAACAAATATGACAGAGGACAGAAGAGAGGAGACAGGGATATAAGGAGACGGGACATAGAGCAATTAAGGAAGTAGTTAAGGCAAAGCAGAAGGCGTATGATGAGTTGTAAGAGAGGCTGGACTCTAAAGAGGGCGATAAGGACTTGTACCAGTTGGCGTGTCAGAGGGATCAGGCTGGAAATAATGTGCAGCAGGTTCGGCTTGTTAAAGATAGGAATGGTAATGTTTTAACAAGTGAGGAGAGTGTGATGGGAAAATGGAAGGAGTACTTCGAGGAGCTAATGAATGAAGAGAATGAAAGAGAAAAGTGTAAACCGTAGAATCCTGGCCTTATGATGTTGACCTTCTGTGCTAGGACATCCTTTTGGCCAGTGGCTGTTTATACAAAGTTTGTTTTCTCAGTCATCCAGGTATATAACACCAAAAAAGGTGGCTGTTTACTTTCCCCGATCTAAGATTGATCACAGCCCTCCTTACACTGCACAGCATACACACAATTACTCTGTTTGTGCCGGGGGACTGGATCTTTGGGATGAACAAGTCTTTGCTATAATGTATTTTGGGGTTTAAAAGCCACTGGGACATTGTCTTTAGAAAATAAACATCTCAGTTTCTCTGAAACTCCCCCAACATACGGAATGACCACTGGTCTGGGTTCCTTCTTTTCACCTGATGGCTGGCTGGAGTCCTGTTTGGGTTTCTTCTCTGCTTTGAGGA
>JARVGV010000694.1:24852049-24864078 GCA_031762435.1 Hypsolebias longignatus
GTGTGTGTGTGTGTGTGTGTGTGTGTGTGTGTGTGTGTGTGTGTGTGTGTGTGTGTGTGTGTGTGTGTGCGCGTGCGCACATTATTGAAGTCTCAAAAGAAGCTTTGTCGCCCAAAGGCATCTCAAGAAAATTACATCATGTGTCCTATTGTGTGCCTGTATAGCTAAGATTTGAGTTGTCTTCTTGTGTGTGTGTGTGCACGCGCATGCGTATGTGTGTGTGTGTGTGTGTGTGTGTAGGGGGTGGGGTCATGTGCATGAAATACTGTTGTTATTCTGATGAAAGAAAGGTTATAACACACAAAGACGCAACCATAAGTAACATTGTATCATTTATGGCATTGTTTGGTATTGTATTTTAAAATGAATAAATTTATCAATAAAATAAAATAAAATAAAACAGAAGTAACATCGTTCCTTGTGGCACAGACCAACAGTTGTAACAGAAACACTTCACACACAAACCTGCAGGTTTGGTTCCACAGTGTTGCACAGATTCTCTCTTGGTACTTGTAATAAGATACAAGTGACTTTTTCTGTATTGAACCTTTTTTGATTTTATACAAGTGACTTATTATGAACAGGAAACAAACACAAAACATGAGCAACTCAGGATGAACACACCTGTTTATTCATCACAAATCACAGCGCTCTCACACGCACACTGGAGGACCGAGTGTGTGTTTACCTGGCCACACCCACCTACCTGTCCCTGTGACACGATGACCTCACCTCCTCAGAAATCTGATAACAGCATGGTTACTGCAAACAAACACACACTCAGCAACATTTACAAGATGGCAGACTCATAAAAAGATTACAAGCTGAGCACTCACCGTATCACTGATTTTTATTGATTAGAATTCAGTTTGTAGTTAAAGTCCTAGCATGCCTTTGAAGCTGGCGTTTTAGACTAAAACCATCTTATGTTGAGAAACAATGGCTTTGTAGCTAAATTATAATTTTTTAAAATCATTTATTAAAATCATTGAATGTTGCCCAATCTCACAGGACCTGTTAATGCTTGAAGCATGTGAATAACAAATCTGACAGTTGACACCCGTCTGGCTGCACATCCAGCTTACTTTCTGTCCACTGGTTCATGTGGGACAGTCTTTTGCTAACAGAGTTCATACCAACAGTTCATGCCAAACTTTAAACACAGATGTTGCACACTGTAATGCTGAGTGTGTGTTGCAAATAACTCTCAGCAGCAACCACAAGATCTTAATAGCTAGAGAGTAATGTCACAAAGTTAGCTCAACGTTTGCCAAATTAATTGACACTAAGGTCTGTTTGCTGTGTTAGTCAACTTGAACTGTGTTGACTTTAAAAGTTAATGTTTTGGGGTCATAATCAAGATTTTCAAGAGGTCATTGTCCTAGTCCATTGTCCCACCCTGCCTGAAGACAACTACAATTGTCCCCATACCTGAGAAACCCCCAATTTTCTGTCTAAATGGCAACCGGCCAGTTGCTGTCACTCCAGAGGAGATGAAGTGTTTTGAAAAGCTGGTCAGAAGTCGCATCACTTCACTCGTCCCACAAACACTTGACTCAAACTACCGTCATTTGCTTACAGAGCAAGGAGATCAACCGAGGATGTCATAAGCACAGCTCTCCATGTTTCTGTGTCCCATCTGGAGAAAAGAGTTATGTGCTTACAGACTCTGTAGATCATAGCTTTGCTTTCAACACCATCCTCCCCAACAAACGGGTGGACAAACTGGGGGAACTGGGCCTTTCACACTCCACCTGCACATGGGTAAATAGTTTCCTGTACGCCCACAGTCAGAGGGTTTGAGTGGGCCATCACACACACATATCCATGACCCTCAGCCTCAAGACGGGAGCCCCCCAGGGCTGTGTGCCGAGCCCCCTGCTCTACACCCTCTACACATATGCACCCCTGCTCACCACAGCAACACCATAGTCAAATTTGCAAATGACACCACAGTGATAGGGCTCATCAGAGGGAGGGTGAGTTCGCTTACAGGGAAGAGGTGGAACAACTTACTGTTTGGTGCAGGGGGATCAACTTCAGGAAAAATAAAATGGCGGTCCCACCCCTGATTATAAATGGAGACAGTGTGGAGAGAGTAGCTGACTATTGAGAATCTTCACCAGCATAGCTGACTACTGTTTCCTGGGAGTCCATATTGGGGGGAATCTGATCTGTAGTGTGAATGCCTCTGAGCTGCTGAAAGAGGCCTAGAAGAGATTGTATGGTCCTGAGAGTGCTCATGAAGAAGAATACCACCCAGAGACTGCTGGTGTCTTTCTACTTATGCTCCATAGAGAGCATCTTTACAAACTGTATCACTGTGTTGTGTCTTAGCTGCACAGTGGCTCAGAGGAAAGCACTCCAGAGAGTTAGCCCACAGCCCAGAAGATCATGGACTGTCCTCTTCTCTCACTGGAAGATCTACACAGTTCCTGCTGCTCAGGAAAAGACCATAACATGCTGAAGGACACGTCTCACCCTGGACGTGATCTGTTGAACTGTTACCATGAGGGAAAAGGTTCAGATCAATCAGGACAAGAACAAACTGATTTAAAAATAGTTTTTTAATCTGTCAGCAGTTACTGAACTTGACAACAGCTGTAATAAGAACTGAATAAGTGCAATAAGGGACAACTAGTGTGATATCAGTCTGCTTGTGTTGCACGTTTGGAGTGTTTGAAATCTATAACTATTACCTTTTATACAGTATATATACAGTATTTGTATATACAGTATACAGTACATGTATTTGTTTTATATTACACTGTTTTTACTTTTGCTGTGGGAACACACATTTCGTTGTACTCAGGTGCAATGACAATAAATATCTATTCTATTCTAATGTAAGTAAAAGTTATTAGCTGTTAATGTACATTCAGTGATTTCTTTCTCAAAGTTTCAATAAAACAGCGCCACACACCCGCTCGTGCACACACCCATCCACCCACCCACACACACACACACAGAGGCAAAAACAATGATACAATTTTGCCCTCAGCAGCAGGCTAAACAAAATATCTTTTCCAACATTCAGCAGTAAACCACTCCAAGTGACAGACTGACAGAACACCTGACGTGTGGATGAGCCTAAAAACAGGCTAGACTTCCTGACTGACTCTCGAAGGACAAAGTGGTTATGACTAAAAACCAGTGAGACTGGCTCTTCTGACAGCTTCCAGACCTGTACTTCCAGTTTGATGAATGTTCCCACAGCGAGAACTCGGCTAACGCTGAGTGTGGAACATGCTGCAGAAACAGTTCATACCTTTGTAGACAGTGTTCTACAACTCTTTTCTGATATTCAAAGTAATATATATTTTATATATACAGTATTACGAACAGCTTTAACACTGGTTTCAAATGTAATTATGTCTTTAAAATGCAGGAAAGTAACATGTGATGTCAGAAAATTGCCTGAATAGACTGGATGTAAAAATCTATTAGAACATGTAATCACCAATAAACAACTGAAACATTCACAAATCTTGAATGATAATCTTGCAGTTAGTTCTTGGAGTATATGTTCAGGCTGTTCTTTAATACACATGTTAGTGTTTACTGTATATTGTAGATCTTTTACCATATTGTTTAGTGTTCATTAAGTGCATATATTAGATCATTGTATACTGTTTCTTTTTATACTTTATATTTTTGCTATTTTTGGGAGTGACTGGGACCTTGCGGACACAATTTTGTTCCACCTCATGTACCACATGTGATGCGAATGATAATAAATAACCTTGAGCTTGATGTTATAAATGACTCAGGTACTACTTTACAATCACATCACCTCAGTATCTGTAAAGCTGACTGAATTGACTGATTAATGTTGATTAGCGGTGACGTGTCTTCAAATGTTATTCAGTTATAGAGTACAGCTTATGATTGTTTTCTAAAAGTTTCCTTAAAAATCTGTCCAGCTGTTCTTGAGATATTTTGCTAACAGATGTGCAGGGTTGGGACTTCCGGTTATGTAACGTTGCTGAACGGACGTGCAGTGGAGCCCTCACCAATTTCCTTCTAGAAAACTAAAATAACAACCTATACTAACTTGCTTCGCGTCTCTTCAGTCAACTTCATTAATTATCGCTGACCAGATGGCACCAAAGAACGCAAAACCAACTTCTAAAAAGGCTTTGATAATGTCTATGTTGAGCCCAGCACAACAGACAGGGAGTGGCAGGCTAGCTAGCGCTAGCACTACCTACAGCGATGGTGTAACTTCTCCTCCAGTTGGTGGTGGCGCTTCTGAGAGGTCTCCCGTTAACAACAAATCCACAGACACAAATGGTGAAGGTCTGGCGGCCATGGAAGCAGGTAGCACTAACGATCTTGTGGCGGCTATTAACTCGATGAAAGATGACTTTGTGAAGAGATTTGATAGCCTGCTAACTGCTATCCAGGGGGTGCAATCAGATATAAAAGTTGTTGCTGCACGTGTTATACAGGCTGAGGATAGAATTAGCACTAACGAGGATATTGTTGTTTCCTTGCAAGCTGACAACACTGCTATGAAAACTACTATTGATGCTCTGCAACTAAAGATATACAACCTGGAAAATTGTAGTCGCCGCTCCAACCTACATCTTGTTGGTCTCCCCGAGGGGACTGAAGGTTCTGACATATGTGCTTTTTTGGAGAAATGGATGCCTGAAGTGCTGGGTGCAGAAACGTTCCCATTCCCGTTGATCATAGAGAGGGCACACAGAGTCGGGAGGGCTGACGCTGGGGATTCGTTTGGGGATTTACGCTCTATTGTTTAATTGAAGTTTGTTGTGTTTACGTTTTTCTTTTTATTTGTCACATTTTCCCTTGGCAGCTTACTCTTAAATGCATATAATGTAACTGAAATAATTATTTTTATCATTTGATGGCCTTTGACCTTCAGTTCACCTCTTGGAATGTAAGAGGTCTGAATAAACTTGTCAAACTGAAACAGGTGATGAAAAGGATTCAACAATTAAAGCTAAGATAGTTTTCTTCCAGGAGACTCATTTAACCCCTGATGATGTTAGTAGAGTGAGGAGAAGATGGCATGATCGGGTTTTTTCTGCTTCCTTCAGCTCACACTCAAGGGGTGTAATTACACTAATCCAAAGCTCTGTGCCATTCCGGCTCATCAAAGTAACTGAGGACAATATGACAGACATCTAATTGTACAATGTGTGATTCTGTCGGTGAAACTAAATTTGGTTAATGTTTACAGGACAAATAATGATAACCCCACTTTCTTTAGACACCTGTTTCTATCTATAGCATCTCTTCCTGGAGGGTATATCATTGGAGGTGATTTTAACTGTACGCTCATACCAACGTTAGATAGATCTACAGGCAAAGACATCTCTCATGCTCAAACAAGGAAATAATTATTTAACTTTATGAACGATCTCAATTTGGTTGATATATGGAGAAATATACATCCTAATCAGTCGTCTTTCTCATGCTATTCTAGTACTTGTCAAACATTTTCAAGAATTGATTACTATTTAGTCTCAGCTGATTTAGTCCCACAATTACAACTAGTTGGTATGACCGTATAGTAATATCTGATCATGCTCCAGTCTCATTCTGCCTTCGGGTTCCTAATCTTTCCTTTTCATCAAAGTGGCGTTTACAATCAATTTGGCTTAGGGACCCGGGTTTCATACAATTTATTGGAACAAAAATAGATATGTATTTTGAATTGAACACTCACCAAACCTCAGCAGCTGTGAGATGGGATGCTTTTAAGGCATTTTTAAGAGGCCAAATGATAAGTTTTACCAGCTTCAAGCATAAAATTAATAAACAAGAATTGGAACAACTTGAAAAATCTATTTAAAACATTGAAATACAATTATTTCATAATCCTTCAACCCAATTTAATATGGAACTTCTTAGGTTAAGAACTAAATACAACATGCTATCTACCAATAAAACAATTAAAAGTTTAATGAAACTGAAACAATCATATTTTGAACAGGGTGAAAAGGCCAGTAAGTTGTTGGCTTGGCGTATCAAACAGGAACAATCAGAAAAAGCAATAAACTCAATTCAAACAGCTGAGGGGGTGTTAACATCTGACCCAAAATAAATAAACACGTTTTCAAATTTTTACTATAAGTTGTATAGTTCAGACTACTCAGATATAGTCTCCCAGGCACAAAATATTTTCTTGGACTCATTAGAATTTACTCCCCTTGATAACAAATCCCTGAAATCACTTGATTTTGAGCTTAATGCACAATTATTATCTGAAGCTATTTCAAGTATGAAAGGAGGGAAGAGCCCGGGGCCTGATTTTTCAATCCAAACTGATACCTCCAATGCTTGACATGTATCAAGAAGCTTTTAAAAAAGGGTCCCTTCCTCCTTTACTTAATACAGCTATCATTTCCCTACTTCTGAAACCAGGTAAACCTATAACTCAATGTGGCTCATATAGACCAATCTCTCTTATTAATAATGATGTTAAAATTTTGTGTAAAGTGTTAGCTAGGAAGTTGGAGCCACTTCTACCTATGATGGTCCACCCTGATCAAAATGGTTTAGTACAGGGAAGACAGGGTTTTCATAATATTAGAAGGGTGTTTAATGTAATTTTTGAGAAATCTGAAGTCCCAGACAATGCTATCCTGTCACTGGACGCAGAGAAGGCCTTTGACAGGATAGAGTGGCAATATATGTTTGATGTTATTGAACCTTTTGGTATAGGGGGAAAATTTCTTAGCTGGGTACAGTTAATATACTCAAACCCACAAGCCGAAATTTTAACAAATGGTCTAACTTCATCTCCCTTTAATCTGAAGCGTGGGACAAGACAGGGCTGCCCTCTTCCTCCTCTGTTGTTCACACTGGCCATTGAGCCTTTAGCTATGGCAATTCGTAAACACGATAATATAACCGGTATAAGAATAGGGAGCTTGAAACATCGTATAGCCCTGTATGCGGACGACATAATCCTGTTTTACTTTAAGTTGGGGAGCACCTTGAACACAATAACTGATTTAATTAAGTCTTTTGGTGATTTTTCAGGATATAAGATAAATAATACTAAATCTGAAATAATGTACTTATCAGAAATAGAACGTCTTAGTCCCCCAGTTTTCACTCCATATGTAGCGTCAAAACAAGGTTTTACCTACCTAGGTGTTAAAATCACTCCTACAATAAATTATATTATTCCAACTAATTATAACCCCCTTATAGAATCAGTTATGCAATCAATAGAAAGATGGTCCAAACTACCCATTTCCCTAATTGGTCGCGTTAATATTATAAAAATGACAATACTGCCAAAATCTTTATATGTTTTTCAATCGGTTCCACTTTCCCCAACCCCCTCCTTCTTTAAGGAGATAAATAAAACTTTTTCCAATTTTATCTGGAATGGTAAGCATTCTAGATTGAGAGTGTCTCTCTTATATTTGCCTTATGACAGAGGTGGTTTGCAATTGCCAAATTTATTATGGTATTTCTGGGCAGTCCAGATTTGGGCAGCAATGTTTTACTTTATTACCAGTCATCCCCCAGCATGGGTTACAATGGAATCTCAGCTGATCTCTATTCCTATAAACTTATACCTGTATTCATCAGACAGGAAAAAGCTTATCAAACAAACAAAAAACCCTTTTCTGAAAAATACAAAATTTATTTGGCAAAAAGTACTTGATCATCTGGGAGAAAAGCAATATCTATCCCAGTTCTCACCCATTTTTGGAAACAGAGATTTTGGTCCAGGTAGAGCAGACCCAGGATTTAAGCTTTGGACTGCTAAGGGGGTAGCTAAGATTTCTGATCTTTTTACAGGGAGGATATTTATGTCATTCGAAGAACTTAAAAACAAACATGATATTCCTACAAAACATTTCTATAAATATCTTCAAGTTCGGAGTTTTATTTTATCAAAACAACAAAATAATCTTGATCTACCCTCTTTGTCTTCATTAGAAGACATTATTGTAAATCACCTATATAATGGAGGTCAGGTGTCTCGTCTCTATTCCTTGATTGTTGACAAATGTAAAGAATCTTCGGCAAACATACTAAAGGCATGGGAAACTGATTTGGGAGAAAATGTGTCGAGTGAAGAGTGGTCAAAAGCCTGTACTTCGATTCATATACAATCCGCCAACATAAATTCCAAATTACTACAATACAAATGGCTGACTAGGCAATACATCGCTCCAGTTAAATTGCATCAATTTAACCCTAATATTCCTGACTTTTGCATTAAATGTACTTTCCAAAAAGGTTCTTTATTTCATTACATGTGGGCGTGTCCTCGAGTGTTGGCTTTTTGGAGGGAGGTATTGATTGTGATTAGTCAGATGATTGGTAAAAAAGGTTCCTTTAAATCCTAAAATGTGTATCTTGAATATTTATCCTGATGACTTTGTTGTTCCAAATAACTTGAGATCTTTACTTAATGTCTCCTTATTGGAAGCTAAGTGCTGTATCGCGTCCTCATGGAAGAGGGACTCGTGTGGAATTTCACAATGGATTACACAAATGACGTTTTACTTCGCACTTGAAAAAATCAGCTATTTTAATAAGAACAAGCTTGATAAATTTTGGGATATTTGGTCTGTCTTTTACTCTTGGTTGGGCCAAAATGATATCCAACTCAATGGTTGGGAAAAGGATTTGTTATAAGGTCATATGATGAGTTAAACTGATGTGTAGGTTTGTTGGTCTTTTGAGGGTCTGCTGCGAACTTTTTTTTTTCTTCTCCCCTGTGTAAATGCCCTTTTGATTTTTTTTTGTCCTTTCTGGGTCCATATTTTAAGTATTTGTAATTGAATATATGTATGCTTCTTGTTTTTCTTGTTAAAATCAATAAATATATGTTTTTTAAAAGAAAAAGATGTACAGGGTTGATGCCAACAGTGAAGATCTCACACAGTAAGTAGCACTTGAAGTAAGGGCCGAGTACTCTCAGCTCCAACCAAACCAAACTTTAGAATGACAGTTTTCTTTTTAATTTATAGCTGTTTTTATTCTTGCTAGTGTCAGTTGGCTGTGTCAACTAAGCTTAGCTGTAAAAGTTGAACATCTGTTTGCTGTAAGTTTCAATAAAATTAATTATGTGGTTTATATTATAATAATATTAACAGACAGGCAGAGGACTCTGAATAGTTAATGTTATTTTTTTAAACAAACATCCAGAACAATGTTAATACTCAGAATATGCACTGGGGATCAATGTCAACAACCATATTGAATTCTCAAATTCTCAAAAACTCATTACATGTATCTATAAAATTGACTGTTAGAGGCATACACAGATGTTTGTCAGGTTAGCTGGCTGGGAGTTGAATTAGGTAGACTCCAAAAGTTAATCAGTACATTTAATAACCTGCTCAATAATCCACGTAGAAAAATCCAACAAAGTTCAGTCAGGTCCTCTTGTTGAAACGTTTCATCTTTTATCCAGAAGACTTCATCAGTCTCAGGACCCACAACAAACTCAGTCCCCTTCACATAGTGAAGTGTTATGGTGCTCAGTCGGTATCATCAAACTGGTTGACCCACTATGTGAAGGTGCTATTTATAGTGCTGAGTTTGTTGTGGCTCCTCAGACTGATGACGTCTTTTGGATGAAAGATGAAACATTTCAACAAGAAGAAACCGTCCAGGACCTGACTGAACTTTGTTGGTTAGTACATTTAATGATTACTTTCTGCAAGTTTTATTCAAATCATATACTGTATTGGCAGCACGGCAACTCAGTGGTTAGCACTGTTGCCTCACAGCAAGAAGGTCCTGGGTTCAATCCCCAGTTGGACCTGGGGTCTTTCTGGGTGGAGTTTGCATGTTCTTCTCCGGGTACTCCGGTTTCCTCCCCCAGACCAAAAACATGCGTGTTAGGCTGCCTTCAGGCCCAGGCCTCCCCTGCAGTAGAGATCTGTGATCTCAACGGGATTTGTCTGCTTAAATTAAGGTTCACAAAATGTTATGGCTATACAAAATGTACAAAAACTTTGCAAACAAGCTCTTATTTCCACATACTTTACACTCTTTGCATGCTTTATACATCAAAACATAAAACCAACATTTATTGTCTGAGATCAAAATGTTCTTTTCAAAACCTGAAGAGTCTCTTTAACCTGTTATATCTCCTAAATAAAACATTATAAATAAATAAAAGTTAACACATATCACCACCAGAAGTTTGTGCTGCTCATGGTATTTTTTTTTCCAGTACATCGTTTAATTTTTGCTTAGTGACAGTTTGATGCAACATTTTTGCATTGCTGTATGATGCTTCTCCCTCTTTCCCGCCCTTTTTGAGAAAAGGGCGGGAATCACCATGACTACCAGGAAAAGTCTGGCATAACCATAGCAATTAGTAACTCAACAAATTCTGTATTAAAAAAAATAATCAACAGGCTCCTAAATGTCAGTTTCATCTTGATGAAAACTTTAAGGATTAAACAAAAATTTCTGCAGAATTTCTGATTTAAAGTCCAAAGATAAAAACTTAAATGCCAAACAAGATGTCTTACACTAGAGTTTCAAAATAAGGCTCATATTACTTTTCAAAATAAGAGTTTGGCTCTGTGATGGCTTTTAAAATTATAATGTACGGTGTAATTACGAGCAGTAACTGTCAGAAATTTTTAATTACACTTTTTTTTTTTCTGTTTCTGTCTCCAGCTGTCTTACGGTTCCAGCTCACCGGCCCTGTCCAACCGCCAGCGTTTCCCCACCTTCTTCCGCACCCACCCGTCAGCCACCCTCCACAACCCCACCAGGGTGAAGCTCTTCCAGAAGTGGAAGTGGACACGCATCGCCACCATCCAGCAGACCACAGAAGTTTTCACTTCGGTCAGTCTGTTCACCTCCTTCACCTCAATTTCACACGTTTTTTTCAGCTCTTTGTTCCTCCTCTTCCTTTTATCTCCGTCCCTCGGCTCCATGTCCCATCATTACGGTTAAATCCCTACTGTTGGCTCCCTGATTGCCTGCTCGCCTCGGCATGTTTGTTTACGGGCGCTTTTTTTGTGTGTGTTCTCAGGCTACAGCAATACACCTTTAATCAATCCCTCTCAGTGACTGATGGAGGATTTTTTAAAGTAATTTGTTGGAATATTGGTTGTGTGAAATATCGATCAAGCAATACATCCTTCTCAGGAACAGTAGTCAATACCGTGGCATCTGTTCTGTTTCCCTTTAATGGAAGTTAATGATTCTGCTCCTTCCTTTCTCTTCTCAGGTTCTACTTTTCTCATTTCCAGTCGTGTCAAAAAATCTACTTAGTTGTTCTTGTTTATATCTCATCGCCGCCTCTCCTGAAGGCTGAATGGCGGAGTGAAGTTAACATCTTACAGACATGTTGAGCTGAAAGAGAGAGTTTTGAAGTATCTGGAAGGTACCGCTGTTTGAACCAGGTTTGATCACTATGGTAACAAGAGGTACTCCGCTGTCCCCCGTCGCTGAGGGGTTTGAATTGTGAATGTGTAGATTTAGAGATGAGTATTTATGGACTGGGATTGAACAGGGAGTGCAAGTAAACCTTAATGTTTTTGGTGCAAGATATTCAAATGGGTAGGAGTTACGCTGTGGAGAAGAACAGAGGGAGGTTTTATTTATTTATTTTTGCTTGTCCGAGGCAGCGCAGAGTGACGGATCATGGACGGTGGATGGAGACATTTTATCCACCACCAGGTGCAGTGGATGAGCCAGAGGGTGGCCAATGGTGGCCTTAACCATTAACGATTTATCTTCAGCCACCCCAATGGCCACCCCAATCATTTGAGAAAACTATACCTTTAAGCAATTGAAAAAATTGAAAATACAGGTAGCCCCCGGTTTAAGGCGTCATCGGTTTAAGGCATTTCGTGTTTACGGCCGCCGCCCCCCCAGTGATGTCATCACACCTCACGGACTTTTTTATGCAGCATTTTATGGGTTTTTTTTGTTTTTTTTTTTAGGGTATTTTGTTAGCTAACTGCTTGGAAACACATCAAAACACATTAAAACACATTAAAACGGCCGTTCTAAGTTGTTTTACATTGAAAAAACATGTTTAAAAAGACGTTACC
>JARVGV010000694.1:24889044-24899768 GCA_031762435.1 Hypsolebias longignatus
GGTCAATGCGGAGGGTAGTTTGAAAATTTCTAGGTGGCGCTCTTGAGCCGTTTCTGTTGCGATTTTTGCCACGCCCCAAAATACAAAATTGTTCACCATTCCTGATGAGTCCACCAAAGTTGGTGAGTTTTGGGATATGATAAAGCCCCCAAAAGGCCAATTCATTTGGCAGAAAAAATTGCAGGTCAGGCCTGAACAGAGCGATTACAATAGGCCTTCGCAGCGCTTAGCTGGTCAGGCCTAATTTGGATCCTGGACAAAATGAGACATCAGTTAAGAGGTGATCGACACAATACAGTATCTCTCTTTGAATCTTTCCCTTGGTTGAAGCTGAGGTGCAGCTGAGACACCTACTGTCACAACCTGCCCTGAAGTGACAGTTCCACAATTACCAGCTCAACAATAGACCTACATTCTCCGCCTTTACTCCGACAGATTTGTCTGCCATAGCTGCAGGGCTGAACCAACAGCTCTCACTTCAGTTCCCATCATCAAGGTTACGGTTGAATGAGAAATGGGAGATTTTCCTTTTTTTTTCACAGCAGTCATGTCTAAAGAGGTGAGGATTAATTTATGGAGATGTCAAGGACTTAAAGATCAGTTCCATTATTCAGTCCCTGCTCTGGCAGTTCACTGATAACAAACAAGGGCAAAGACAAACGGACACTAAACAAAAAGTAAGACTGTAGGGACGTTCTTGGCATGACGCTGCTGTAGGTGTTAGATTTGAACCAGACATGGTGTCCATGATGGACACAAAGTTGTTTTGTTCCATCTGACCATAGCACTTTCTTCCATGTTTGAAGAGTTTCAAATATTCTATCATCTTCCACTTGTTCACAAGTTGGGTCATGGGATTGAGAAGGAAGGTCCAGACATCTCTTTCCACAGCCACCTCTTCCAGCTCTTCTGGGAGGATGCCAAGGCATTCCCAGGCCAAGCGAGAGACAGTCTCTCCAGCATGTTCTGGGTCTTGCCCAGGGTTTCCTCCCAGTTGGACATGCCCAAAGCACCTCCATAGGGAGGCGTCCAGGAGGCATCCTTACCAGATGCCCAAACCACCTCAACTGGATCCTGTTGATGTGGAGGAGCAGCGGTCTGTTAGATAATTTAATCATCCTATCATCAACTCATTGCTCAAATAAGTCACTCTGAGGATACGAGAATAATTTTTTAACCCATTTTACTCCTTTCAAAGGGGGCCAGAGTTAACACACAGGCTTACACAGATGTTAGATTGATGCTCCGGTCATGAGGTCTGCCCACAGACAGTACTGTATAAAGAAGTACTTTTTACAACACCAAAGTTATGTTTGTTCAGGTATAAAATCCAACAATGTTCAGTCAGGTCATCTGGACTGTTTCTTTTTTTTGTGTGCTGTGACGTTTCACCTTCCATCCTGAAGGCTTCATCAGTCTGAGGAAACACCAAACAAAACTACTTCCTCCTCAACAGAATACTCCAAAGTGGAAGAAAAAAAACATATTGGTGCTAAGATGGCCTCTGGGGAACACCCTCTCCTCCAGTGCCTCCATTATAAAAAGTAGAGCTTTTTATAATGCTTATCAGACAGAGACAAGGTCAAGAAAGCAGAGCAACCTCTGGAAAGCAAAGGTTGCTCTACTTTCCAGGTCACAGATTTGGAGGCATCAGCAGTTATGTTATCTGCAGGCAGTTCATCAGGCACCTGCTGGTTCCCCTCTGAGTAGACAAGTACTCTCTTGACCTCACACACATGATTCTACATTAATTTAACATTAGTAAGAGATAACATCCATGACCTTTACCTAAATTCCCCTGACAGTCTCTCCCTGGTAACTGAACTTCTCACCCTATAAGGGAGAGTCCAGCTACCCTGCAGAGGAAACTCACAAATGCACAAATGCCTAAATGCACAAAGGAGCGTTACCGCAGGTCCTTCCTCCCAGCAGCTGTTACACTTTACAGCCATCACTGCTCCCAACAAACTCAGTAAGGATTAAATACATGCTGACCTCTGCTAAAACACACACTCTGCCTGTACTACTGTATTGTAAATAGTCTGTCCTTACCAATGTTCCAGTACATTCTGATTATTATTGATATTGTATATCTTATTTCTTTATATATTGTTCTTAACATTTAAGAACTTTTGTGTGAATCTTTTTATATTTTTATCTGTTGCTGCTGTTACACTTGAATTTCCCATCCCTGGGACAATAAAGGCTGTTTCTATTCTAATCTATTCTATTATAACCTCATTTTAACCTCCTGTATCCACAATCTCATTCTTTTGGTCACTACCCAGAGTTCATGACCAGAGGTGAGGGTAGGAACTGGTAAACAGAGAGCTTTGCCTTACAGCTCAGCTCCCTCTTCACCACAACGGACCGGCACAGAGTCTGCAATGCTGCAGACGCTGCACCAATCTGTCTGTCAATCTCACGCTCCATTCATCCGTCACTCATGAACAAAACCCCAAGATACTTGAACTCCTCCACTTGAGGCAGAACCTCACCCTCGACTCGAAGAGTGCTCTTAAATATTTATTTAGGTAAATTCCAGCTTGTTTGTCTTACCAAAAATCTACGATGTCTGAGAAAAAAGTGGATCCATTTGTGCTTTTTGGGGGCAGAAGTTGTGCTGAACGTAGAACTTCTCTCTAGAAGCACAGTACTGGTTGTACACCACTAAAGAACTTGGTCCATTAGTGTTAGCAGGATGCTACCAGCCAGGCACTGGTGGAGAGATGACCAGTTGTCAAAATGATTGTTACAGTAACTATTTAAATGTGTTTATTTACATGTCCTTATAATACCGTGTTCATTTTAAATGTGACAGAAACATGTAGAGAAAGAAAGAAGCACATAAATATAGAAATAAAGTTATTTAGATCAAATCCAGAGCAGCTTGTGTAATCCTGGGGACAGTGTAGAATCTGATACCTTTGCTTTTGTCTGAGCCTCTTGACTTGGTCAGAGTTTTGTTCTCCTCATCCCAATTGTTCTAAAAGTTACATAACTGTTTTCTTATTGAATTGTTGCTGCTTGTATGTGTGTGCGTGACCAGCTGGATTAGATATGAAAGCTTTGTTCCTGCTGAACCCTGCAGGCAAGAGGCGTATTTGTTGGCAAGGATTTGCTCCTGTAGTGGAGTTCATCTCACACAAAGATGTTTTTAAATTTTAACAAGAGCTAAGAGGTAAAAGCTTACGGGAGTAATGGTTTGAATGAAGCCTTCCCAATGAGGTCCAGGTGGTTTACACGAGATTAACAAATAAAAGGGTGGCTCTTCTAACCGATGAGACAGACTCATGGAGTCAGTGGGCACATCCAAGGTGCTACCTGTTCAGGGTGCACCTCACTTCTCATGCAATGGCTGGTAAACATGGGCACCAGCTCCCCTGAGACCCTGCACAGAAATGTGGGTAAAGAAAATGGATAGATTTAACAGATTAGGAAACAAGAAATCCAGAAAGAAGATCCAGAGCTGTTGAATCATTAGAATCCTGCATCAGACCAGAGTGGGACAACATTTTCCACCAAAAACTCCAACATTTGGTCTCCTCAGTTTCTAGAAGTTTACAGACTGTTGTTAACAGAAAAGGTTATGCAACATGATTCTGTCCTAACTTTTAAGAAATCTGTTGCTTCCATTTAATTAAAAATAATGTTTCCCTTAATATTACCTAAAATTTACCTGAGTAACGTAACTGGTGCAGGATGGACAGACTGATCAAAGGCAGCCGTGCCCGCAGGCTCTTCAACCCTGGAGGCAGGTTTCTGTTTCCAGTCTCTTTCACAAGTGAGGTAATTTTACGTTGGCGTTTCAGGCATGTAGCTAGAGGTTACTGTAATGTTCCCACGCTGCTGCAGTGTCTGACATCTAAACCTGAAAGTGGCTTTAAGATGAAAAAAAAAAGAAAAGATTATCTTTCACTGAAGTTTAGACCTCATTGTAAACAGTGCATACCATAGCTGCTGCATCATTTTATTTTTCTGTGTAAATGGTCTGTACTTATTTAGTGCCTTTCTAGGGGCAGCTGTGGCTGAGTGGTTAGAGCAGTCGTCCCTCAGTTGGAGAGTTGGGGGTTCGAATCCACCAGCAGTCACATGTTGACGTGTCCTTGGACAAGACAATGAACCTCTCATTGCCTCCCATGTGTGTTCCATTGGTGTATGAATGTAATAAAACAATGCTAAGTCTCTTTAGAATGATTTGCTTAATTAGTTTTGTAGAGATCTAGTAGAGTGTTGTGTGAATGGATAAATGAGGCACAGATTGTAGTGTAAAGAACTTTGAGTGTCTTGATCAGATAGAAAGGTGCTATATAAGTACAGTCCATTTACCATTTACAATATGTGCCTTCGTTAACCTCCAACACATTCGTACAGCACTCTACTACATCTCTACAAAGATAATTTGAACATGCACAGACTAATCAGAGCTTTAGATCACATTCATACACTGATGGGACACACATCAGAGGCAATGAGGGGTTCAGTGTCTTGTCCAGAGACACTTCAACATGTTTATTTATTAACCTTTATTTAACCAGGCAAATCCCATTGAGATCACAGATCTCTTTTGCAAGGGAGGCCTGAACCTGAAAGCAGTCTAACATGCATGTTTTTGTTCTGTGGGAGGAAACTGGAGTACCTGGAGAAAACTCACGCAAGCACGAGAAACTCTCCTATTGGAGGATGACTGCTCAAACCATTCAGCCACTGTTGCACCACTGTGTAACACTGTTACTCTCACACACGCAACAATGTTGTGTAACACTGTTATGCACAGGATGTCATTTTGTCAGCTTATATCTTCATTTATACAAAATTCTAATTATAAGGTCCAAGTAGAAACCATTCTTTAAAAAGTATTTGCAATTTAGCATTTCAGTTTATTTTTCAGTTCAAAATTGTGATCAGTGCTAAAAAATACAAGTTGTTTAAATTGTTTAAGCTACGAGATGGAAGTCCTTGGAGGGCTGACAGGGCCACAGTCAAAATATGTCATCAGTAAGTCGTTAGGAACACATTCCAGACTGCAATTTTTCTGCTTTCACATGATGCAGACAGAGCGAGCCTCCACACAGACATGTAATGGAGGTAGGGTTACAGACCTCGTTAACAACAGATACCACTGTGCTCACAACTTTCTGTCAGAGTGGCACTCACTGCAGCTCCAGTAAGGCCGCTAATCACCCTCAGCTGACAGCCATCTACCTGACGGGCTGCAACCCTACTTAAGGCTGCAGTCGAGTTCTTCTCATCGCTGGAGCATTGTTCCCTTGTCATGGTGCTTATGCTTCCAGCCAGTCTTGTGATCAATTCAAGAGATACTTACCTTATGCCTGCAGTCCTCTCGTCACGGTTCTCCTGGGTCCTGATCCTTTCTCATCGTGCCTTGCCCTCCAGCCACTTGCCTGTGTATCATTGTTGGAGCCATCAGGACCCTTCACTCCATCCATCTTCCTCCATCTGTAAGACCAAACAAACAAATCAAGATATATCTACAAGACAACTCCTTGGCCTAGTCTCTCTGACGTTCTGCTTCCTCCTCCAGGGATTCCAGAGGGACCACCTTGTACATTTGTGATATATTCACTGTATATAAACACTGTCACTTTGTACTCCTGCGCCTTGTGTCGTTCCGGATCTCATTACAATCTGGGTTGCCCTTGAAATCACAACACTTTCCATCCATTCGTCATGAATGTTGGATTAATGTCAGGCTTATAATATAGTTTTCTTTTTTGAGCTTGGAATGAATATAAAACATACCACTTTAATTTTTTTTAAACAAGTTTGGATTTTCTTTAAGCCACAAAGGGTCAAAATTATACATACTCATACATCCTGATGCATGCTCAATAATCCAGGTAGAAAAATCTAAAAAAGCTAAGTCTGGTCCTCTGGACAAATGGAGTGTTTACATTTTTGAATGTCCAGAGGACCAGACTTAGCTTTTTTAGATATACATACTCATGTTTCAAACAAAGAAAGAATTCAGATTACATCATATGAAAGGATACAAGGATACAAACACCTCCAGAGTTACCATAAAAGGGTCATAATATAAGCAAACTAAAGTACTCTTATGAGTGTACCTCTCATCCTGGTCAAGGGTTTTACTCCATGGGGTGTCCCTGCTCCTTGGCTGGAACTGACACCTTTCATGATACACAGCCCCTCTTCTTCTAGCATGGTTGCAGAAGTGGATGTGAGTGTTAACAGGCCTGGCTGGATAATATTAGTTGACCTTTACAGGGTGCTCTGGGCCCATCCACGTTAGGCTAACCTAGTCTAGTTATTCCTTCCAAGGCCTTTCTAACTAGAGATACGTTTTTGGTCCGGTACAGTCTGATTGTAGTCAGGTCTCCCTTTCACGTCTCCAGCTTGTCCAAAACGCTGCAGCTCAGCTCTTAAGAGGAACTCTTGGGTTTGATTTCACCAGTTTTGTCCTCCCTTCACTGGCTCCCTCCCTGTGCGTGTCAGAATTGATTTTAAGATTCTCCTGTTGACATTTAAGTGCATAAATGGCCTTGCACCCTCATACCTCTCTGACCAACCATATTTATCGGACTATAAGGCGCACTTAAAATCCTTTAATTTTCTCAAAAATCAACAGTGAGGCTTATAATTCGGTAAGCCTTGCGTATTAATTCTGGTTGTGCTTACTGACCACAAACTGATTGGATGTGGTACACGAAGCTCAAAATCTGTCAAAATGTTTTAGTTTTGCTTTATGCACCTTATAATCCGGTGTACCTTATACTATGTAGTTGGAAAAATACAGTACTTCAACCATATGTTCCTTCTCGGGTGCTGAGATCATCTGACCAGCTGCCTTTGGTTGCACCAAAAACCAGGATGAAGCTCAGAGGAGACTGGTCTTTTGGAACAATCTGCCCCTCAACATTACAGACCACTTCACTTCCTGCTTCTAAATCGCTCCCTAAAACACACCTGTATTCACTGACATTTCACACAGCGTGCTCTGAATTAGTATTTAATTGTTTCTCATTGTTTTTTTGTATTTTTATTTTTTACACTTTTAGTTACATCTTGTTATTTTTATTTACTGCCTTGATCTCATTGTTCAGCACTTTGGCAACAGCTTCTGTTTTAAATGTGCTTTATACATAAATTTGACTTGACTTGATTGTCACCATCTAACTCTAACTGCTTCACCTCATTTTCTTTTGCTCCGATGCTCATTCCCAGTGGGTTGGTGAGGGCCGGGGTCAGGTCCTGGTTTATTGCTCCAGTTGATGAGTTGGACAGAGTGATCACATGCTGGAGGCGGGGCTTGAGGTCCAAGTTTACACCTTCAGCTCTTCTTTGACGGTCTTCGGCTTTGGCAGTGGGCTAAACAACAGATTATCTGTCATGAATGCTCTTGCATAGAAATTATGCAACATTTCATGTAAGGATGTTCATAATTCAGGGCTTTGAATGTAAATGTAACCATCCAGTTCCTTGAGCCTTGTCTAAACGGAGTAGGCCAGTGTACGCAGACAAATTGTAGGTGGGGAGTAAAGACTCATGGGAGTGCAGAACAACAATGATCCCCTGGTTCACAACTGCTGCTCCACTGTTCCCTCTAACAAGCATGCTGTTATGTACAAATAAGGAGTGGGAGACTGGAGAGGAGGGAAAGTGACTCCCCAACACAGAACCTTTCATGGCAATTGCTGCAATTAAAGTGGGGCGATCATGGTTTTCCTTCAGAGAGTGTGCTTGTCTCTCTTGTGGCTACTGGTAAAAATCTCAAGAACCAGTGGACAGATTGACGAAACAACCTCAGTTATTGCTTGGTGACAGTTTCTAAATAACGTTTGGAGTCAATCATAGTGACTTTAGCAAATATAAAAATGGCAGTAACTCTGTCAATTGTACCAGATCACTGAACTAGAATTTGGCATGGTAGAACTACCATGTCAATGAGAGTCATTTCTAAACATACTCAGACTTAGGAAGGATCCTCACTCCTCGGCATATGAACACTGCATAAGAGAAGTCATGTATCATGTTCATCTGCAAAAGAACAGATATATTCTGAAAGGTTCTATTAATAGATTTTGGGACACTTGGCAGCCATTTGTGTCTTATATTCAAATTATGTCAATGCCTGTCGAACAAGTTCATGTCTGTGTAGATGATCCAGTGTGGGAGGGGATTTTGTTATTTTGCTGTGTGTTTTTATTTCTTGTATTTCTTGTGTGTGTGTGTGTGTGTGTGTGTGTGCGTGCGTGCGTGCGTGCAAAAAGTTTCAATCAACATACTTTAATTAAAGTAAAACACAAATCATTGGGTGAGCATCTATAACTGATTAACTTTATTAATTAAACCTATTCAAGATGGCCACCAAAGCTAAATGACCTTAACAAACACAAGTAAGACTTAAACACTCACTTGACAGATACTGAGCTAAAAATCCATGTGCTGGTAGTTGAGTATCATGTGCTAGCTCCTCTCCCGACATCTTGCAGTATCACAGGAGTTTGTGCAGAAAAACTGGTCCAGGCAAGTAGCAAGTTTAGGCTGGACTTCTCTGGGTGTCCAAATACTTCTTTAAAAAGTCTTCATTTGATGCAAAATGCTGCTGCCAGAGTCTTAACTATAGTTAGGGTCGGCTTGGGTTTCCTGAGCTGTCCCTTAGTTATGCTGCTATAGGCTCAGACTGCTGGAGGACAAACTGACCACACTATTTCACTCTGCTACTGTCTTTACTTACTCTGCTCAACCTGTTTTGTATTTGTAATTATTTTCTCTATCCTTAACATGTTTTTTTGTCTTTCAGATTCACCTGGACCTATATCTGGACCTACCATTCTGTGTTTGTTTGTCTCCTTCCTGTCCTCTCAACCAGCCGGTCTATCATGATCGTGTCTTTGTGTTGAGACCCAATTGCAGGAAGACGAACAGGCTCCGAATAAAACAAGTAAAAACGTTTATTTTAATAATAAACTAACAAAAAGCTGTCTGGGCAGTAGACTTACTTTAAACGGATGAGACACAGAGGGATAACGAACATGAAGCCTTTGACAGGACAATCCAGTGACACTGACAAGTCACCACAGGGCTGAATATATACTGACACTGACAAGGTGAAATGACAGACACCTGCAGTGATTAGGATTAGACACAGGTGCAACAGTGCTGGATCACAGGAGGAGAAATGCTGAGGAGGGACTGGTAAACATGAGGGAAAAACACAACATACAGGACCAGACCCCAGAAACCCTACACGGTCAAAGCAGATGGCTGCTTGTCCTGAGCCTGGTTCTGCTGGAGGTTTCTTCCTGTTAAAATGAGTTTTTTTCTTTCCACTGTTGCCACTGTGCTTGCTCAGGATGGGAGACTGAAACGAAGCCAAGATTCAACTTGTCTGCTGGATTCCTTAGATAGAGAACTTAACTACTTGGTTTTTCTCTCTGTATGTGAATGTTCATGAAAAGTGCCCTGAGACAACTTTGATGTGATTTGGTGCTATATAAATAAACTGAATTGAATTGAATAATAAAAATAAAATAACAATACCTCTCCTTGAATGGTCATCATTTGTTATGAGGTGGTTGAATCTGTCTGTCATCATCATGTGGCAGGGTTTTAAATCTGGGCTCCAGGTCTTGTTGACGATCAGTTTTAGCTTTTTCATAAAGTGATGAACTTTTTGTCTGAAGTGTTGACGTGATGGATGTTGTAGTGAGGCTCAATAACTTTAAAGCCGGTGCATCAACAACATTCAGACGTAGATCCAGAGCTTTAAAAACTCCTACAGTTTGTGTTATTGATCTGGACCGATCTGAATTATTTGATGAAGGTTGTTTAAATGCTGCTGTTATCAGTCTTTGAACCAACCAAGCTGCTTTTCTGTAGAAGAGACGTTCACGTTCGGATGATGTTTCAAGCGCATTAACAAGTTAGACGTGTTGCTGCTGCAGATCCAATGTCCGTGAAACAACGTCGACACAGCTTGGGATTTGTTCACGTCTTTTAACAAGAAAGACATAATGTTCCTAAACAAGAGACCACAACAAGATGCTAGGCTGCTAATGCTACGCGTGCTGCAAGACTATAGTGTCTTGCTGAAACACGCTTAGAAACTCCAGTTCCGTGGCGCATAATCTCTCATTAATAAAATTTAATGAGTGGAAAAAAAGACGGTACACATGTGGACCGAACCAAACATGCTGTACCGAAACAGTTCAATTCACCCACATGTACCGTTACACTCCTAGCAAAAAGGCTTGCTAAAACAGCAACAGTTTAGCTAAAAGCTACAGGGAGAAAACAGACTAGCTACATATAAATAGCAAAAGCCAAAAACTAAAGTAACAAAACATTACCTAAAACCTTTATGACTATAAATGCAAAAGTAAAGTGAACAATGTTTTCAAATAAACTGAACAAAAGTCACTTTTTACCAGTAGAATTTTATTTTAAATAAAGTTAAATGTATAAAAGTTAAATAAGATTAAAACAAATATCATTGCACTAAAGTGAGCATTTTGAGTTGTGAATTGTTAAAATTGGACAAAATATGCAGAACTAGTTTGTCAGGAAAAGATTGTAAGGACAAATTAAAACACAAAAACAACAGTGTGATGGCTGGCTCAGCCTTCACATATTAAAGACTTTGTTTCTGAAGTTATGTCCTTACCTCCATTGATTATGGTGACATTATCTACATGAACGCTCCCACAGGCTCCCTGCGGATGTTGGATGCTGTCTATCAC
>JARVGV010000694.1:25067706-25081716 GCA_031762435.1 Hypsolebias longignatus
CTCCATAACCTCCACTGGCTTCCTGTCACCTACAGAATTCAGTACAAAATTGCTCTCATTACCCATCAATGCTTAAATGGATTTTCACCAGATTATCTGAAGGACCTTCTTGCTCCATATTCATCCACCCAGTCTCTACGATCACAGAACAGTAATCTCCTTCACCTTCCACGAACTAAATTAAGGACCATGGGCGATCGGGCATTCTATGTGGCTGCCCCTCGCCTCTGGAACTCCCTCCCTGACTCTGAGAGCTCCACAATCACTCGTTGACTTTAAAAAAAGGCTTAAAGACCTTTCTTTTTAAGCAAGCCTATTCCATCTCCACATGAATTTATCACTGATTTTAGTTGCACTTTGTAGTACTTTGAGATTTTTGTTCATGAAAAGTGTGTTACAAATTAAATTCATTATTATTATTATTATTATTATTATTATTATTATTAACAATGGACAAAAATATCAAATTGACAAAGATGCTTCCTGCAGACATAAGTATCACTTTGGAACATTTAAAAAGCTTCAGAGAAACAAAACTTGTGGAAATGATCTGTTATCTTTCCTGTTATTCCACTGATTTGTCATTTACATGTATTCTCTTCAAAGGGCTGTTTTTTTACAAAAAAAAATTAAAAAATTAAATCACTAATTCAGTATAAGAAGAGAAAGCCAGTCTTGATCACACCGTATCATTCTGCTTTTATTGGTTTCACAAACACCAAGTTAGGCTCTGGATGACTCACTATGTAGGTCAGTTATCTTTGAAACAGAAATGAACCAAGTCAGAACTTTTGTTAATTTAAAGGAACTCAATACATTAAGTACAGGAGCAGCCAGGTTTAGCCTGTTTTGGATTAGTAAAGACTGGCTGTTAGTCTACTGGAACATGACTGTTGGCTTGGTCTGCATTACCTTAACCTGGCTCTTACCCTAGTCTGGATTAACTAAGCTTGCGTGTTAGCCTCCTCTGGACCAGGCTAACATTGTCAAATAAAGCTTCATGTTAAGCTTTTTGTTACAGGTGTAAAAACGATCATTTACTCAAAATGCCATCTTTATTTCCTCGTATGTTTTATGTAAATCATAGATGGACCCCTTCTGTTTTCACTCATCTGCTCCCTTTGGGGTGAGAGTGAGAGTCCTGCAATGGAGTTAAACTCAAAGCAGTCTGCTCCTCAGATAAACAATAATAAATTATTACTTTTTAAATATTAATGGCTCTGTTAACTTGTTTTATACATGAATGTTTCTGTTCAATGCCCTGAGACAACTTCTGTTGTGACTTGGCACTATATAAATAAACTGAATTAAATCTGATGAACCAGATTCTACAAAAACATCTATATTTAAAATGTTAGATTTTTCTTCATTGTTTGATGTATTTGCACTCATTTTTGATATGTGGTTTTGTTTCTTGTACACAGATTTTATTTTAGTGATTTAAGTGATGATCAGTGATCAGTGTTATTTCTAGCCTTACAGACTTTGTCTATAAAACAAGAAAGAAAAAGTTGGCAATCCTCATTTGAAGAGATAGGAACAATCAAAGAGTGAGTTAAAGTGTAATTCTTGTTATGTGACTCGTACATCTGTGGTTTAGAATAAAGTTGAACTAAACGCTGCATCTCTTCTTTAAACATGTTTGAGGGAAATATTCCTGAGATCCAATAATTTTATATTTTATGATCTTTCAGCTGAGTTAACTTTAATTAACAGATTTAATAAAGTCAAAGTGAAAGGATTTCATGATGAAGCCGGCACCGTTTATTTGTTTTTAATCTTCACCGATTAAAAAATAAAAAAAAAACATTTTTTTTATATATGTAAAATGTTAAAAAAAAAAAAAGCTTCCACCCACCCTCCTGGTCCTTCTGCCTGTCAAATTTTGTTGTCACCAAACACAAAAATCTCCTGGACTTCAGCATTAAACACGGTGTTTTCATCATTATTTTTTTTAATCTTAAAAATAGATCCAGCCGCTGCTCCGAGTTCCGTGAAATTGCAAATGGTGGATTGGTGAAAAGTTTCTGAGACCCAGTGACTCCTCCCCATGACCAATCAGTGTCCAACATTCACGTTTCGGGCCTGACTCAGCTCGAATGGTCCCACCAGAGAAGCAGGGACAAAAAAAGGAGCTGAAAAAGTACCGGTGGAGCGGAGCTCTTTCTGTGGCAGGCTGAGCAGAGTTGGGGCTGAGTAAAGGTGGTGGAAAAGGGGCATAATTGTGTTTAGCCCTAGCTCCACTGCTGTCTCTGTTGCTGTCTGCCTAGACTCCCTTGAGCCATATCTTAAGCAGTCTGTTAAAAACCTCAGGATGGTTTTAGACTCTGACTTTAAGTTTAATAAACAGATTAACTGTTCTGTAGAAAAGCTTCTTCCAGTTAAGGCAGATAGATAAGCTGAAGTCCTTGTTGACCAGAGCTGACCTTGAAAAAAAAAAAAAGTCCATGCCTTCATTAGAACCTGACTGGACTACTGTAACTTGATTTATGTTGGAGTCAGTCAGGTGTCCCTTTCACATCTCCAGCTCATCCAAAATGCTGCAGCTCAGCTCTTAACAGGAACTCTTAGGTTTGATTTCACTAGTTCTGTCCTCCCTTCACTGGCTCCCTGTGCATGTCAGAATTGATTTCCTGTTGACCTTTAAGTGCATAAATGACCTTGCACCCTCAGACGTCTCTGACCTACTTCAACCTTATGTTCCTTCTCGGGTGCTGAGATCATCAGACCAGCTGCTTTTGGTTGAAGCTCAGAGGAGATCGGGCTTTTTCAGTCATGGGCCCTAAACTCTGGAACAATCTGCCACATTACACAGACCTTTTCACTTCCTGCTTTTAAACATGTCCTTAACCTGACGTTTAACACAGTGTGAAATGATGTATTATTTTATTGCACAAACGACACAAACAAATGTAGCATACTGTGATCATGTGGGTGTCAACACTTACCCATCAGGTAGTGTTGGACTCGCTGCAGCAGCTCCCTGGTTTTGTTCGTCTCTGCCTCCAGAGTTCCAGTGTTGCTGTGGATCTGCTGCTGCAGGTCTCTGGCCTGATCCTTGGTGTCCTGCGCCAGCTGTCTGACATCACTGATCTGAAACAGGAGGACCAGTTAGATGCATTTACAAACCTAATCCGCGGGTTGAACTGTAGAAGAAATGTTCTAATCTGCAGATTTCCTTCAGCAGTGCAGATTAACAACATCACTGATTCAGCAGGAGCTCGTGGCAGAACTTGCAGCTGTGAAGGTAATGTCACCATCTGTCAGCTTTAGCTTCTGGTAACAAAACATGTCTGAAACTGTACAGAACAGGAAACCATAGCTCTCTCTGTTGAAATAAGTTGACTTGAGGCAGGCAGATGATTAAAAATGTCACCTGCCAACAATCATGTTGATTCTACAGTTTTTGACAGATCTAAAAAAAAACAAAAAAAACTAACATGTACAGTACATGACTGGACCAGTACTACCCAGTTCCCCAAGTTGGCTTCCCTCCAAACCAGTTTCAGTTCTAGTTTGAAACCATTGCTTCCTTATAGCACCAGCTCTGTTATGGACCACCAAAGTTCTGGCTTTAAGAGCTGGAAGTACAGCAGCTCTGTTCCGGGCCAGAGCCCAGAACTACTTTTATCTGGACTGGAGGTGGACAACTGATGAAAATGTTGAGTGATTCTCAGTTAGTTCAGTTTGTTTTATTTAGGACATTAAAGATTAAAAGGTTTAAGCTTCAACATTATCAACTGTAATTAAGGGGAGTGGTTGCTCAGAGGTTAGAGAAGGTGGGCCGGTAATCTGAAGGTCGCCAGTTCAACTCCCCGGACCGACAATGTCAAAAAATGTGGGTGGGAAAAGTAAAATATCCACACCTGCCTCCACCCTCATCTGTCCCACTCTGGGCCCTTGAGCAAAGCCCTTAACTTCCACCATCTGCTCTCCCGGGCACCCTAGATAGAGGCTCTATGCTCCACACAGAGGGCTGTGGTAGCTCAGTGGTCTGTGGTTGTGTCAGGAAGGACATTTGGTGTAAAAAATAATTGCCAAGTCTTTCTGTGAGTTAGTTCTCTGTGGTCACCCCTGAAGAAGGGAGCAGCAGAAAGAAGAAAAATATTAATAATGATCAGAAAATGAGTATTATCTGTGAAAGTCAATGTGAGTTCTGAGAGCTGAGTGCAGAACTTTAATGAAGAAACTCAAACTGTATTAAAAAGATAAAACATACAGAACAAAAGCTAGTCAGCCAAAAAAGCTATAGCTAGCTAACCAGCAACTAAAGGTAAAACCTAGAAACTAGTAGTGAAAAGCAAAAATGATCAGAAAAGCAGCTAAAAGCTAAAATTACAAAAAGGTGCCCTAAAAGCTAAAAGCACCAAACTAGTAGCTAAACTTACCAGAACTGTAGCTAAAAGTTATCTCATCATGTTTCAGCTGTGCCCTGCATACACCGGCATCATTGCATGTAAGGACATTTAGCTCTCACAAAGTAAAATAAGAGTAAAGCTCATTTAGAATTACTTGGTAGCTCAGTGGTTAAGTACTGCAGCTTTTTAATCCTGGGGCTACCGGATCAAGCCCAGGTTGCATCAGGGATCAGGGCCATCTGGCGTAAAAAAAAAAAAAAAATCCTTCATGGGAGTTCAGTCATGCTGGCAACTCCTGCAGACGAGATCTTCTGAAAGTAAAACTTACTAAAAGTCAATAAAGCTGACGTAAAGGACAAAAAGACAAGATTTGAAAGCAGATCCTAAATATCAGAAATACAAATCTGTTTGGGATGTGTTGCTGATTTTATGCATGCACATTAACAACAACAACAACAAAAAAGGAATTAAATTCTTTAACATTGTAAAACCTGTTGCCAAACACAGTGTTTCTAAATGATTCTGGTGACGTGTGTTTTCAGAGATGAGGCTCTTTGATTTGTGGGAATCAAATCAATATGTGAATGATTTTTGAAGGAGACATTTAATGTGTTTGTTTGAATCCAGTTCAGATCTTAGGTGCTTTTTAAATAGAACCACTGGAACTGACTGGTTTCAGTCCTGAACCAGACCTGGAACTGTTTGAAGAGAAAACCCTCCCCAGTGTTTGCGTGTAAACCTGCCTTGTTCTTGGACTCCTGCAGTTCTGACGGGAGCTTGACAAGTTGCTCTTTTACTTTCTTTGCTGTCTCAGATGCTTTCCGGGCTACAGGAACAACTCCATCACAGAATGCTCCTCCACCACAACCTGAGCAGTCTTCCAGATTTGGTCCTCCACAGATCTGCATCAAACCACAATAAACTGCTTAGAGGACACATAAAGATAGACAGTAAAATAAAACCTAAAATGGTGAATGTACTTATACAGCTCATTTCTATCTTATCAAGACAGTCAAAGCTCTTTTTTACGACACAATCTGTGCCTCACTCATCCATTCAAACAGCACTCTATTAGATCTCTACAAAACTTAATCAGAGCTTTATCACATTCATACACTGATGGGACACACATCGGAGGCAATGAGGGGTTCAGTGTCTTGCCCAGAGACACTTCGACATGTGGCTGCTGGTGGATTCAAACCCCCCCAACTCTTGAATTGGAGGATGACTGCTCTAACCACTCAGTCACAGCTGCCCCATGATTTGTGATAAAATGCGATGATGTTAATGCAAAGCTCTGCAACAAAGGAGGTGAGCGATTAATATTAGTTCAAGAACGTCAAACGTTTCATTTTATTGTTACAAAAAGAGGAGATTGGTTTAAAAAAACAAAGGTTAAACAAATGTGTTAAGTAAAGGAAGAATGATGCTTCGCTTAACAGAGAAACTGTAGTGAGAAAACCATGACAACAGCAACAACAGTGTTTGCTGGCAGTGGTCTGTTGTAGACGTGGAAGACAGAGATCAGAGCTCATCCTGTTACATTCACTGAGGTTAGGTGAGAACATTTCCACATTATATTTAATGTGAGAAGTAAGGAAATGATGAGTAAGTTCAACCTGCAGAAGGCAAGATGGGAAGGTTGGGAAAGTGTTTTTTTTTTTTTATTTTTTTTTTTTTATTTATTTTCTTTTGATTCATGAATTTATTTAATTTTTGCCTAAATATACAGTAGGTCATGAAATGATGGGAAAATGCAGCGGATCAAGATAAAAGGGTACTAGCAATGTCAAGTTCAAGTAAGTTTTATTGTCATTCATATCACATGTGGTACATGAGGTGGAACGAAATTGTGTACACATGGTCCCAGTTACACCCAACTATAGCAAAAATATAACGTGTAAAAAGAAACAGTATACAACGATCCAAATTTAAAACTAAGAATAGTACAAAACAATATCCCAAACAAGAGCAGCATGAACATGAATCTGTGTAAACAGATGAGTACAAATGAATAAAGCAGCATGAAATAATCAGCAGCATGAGATCAGCAGTGCATATCATCAATCAAAGTGTCATTACAGTATTTTTTTTTTCACAGTGATTATTCTGGTGAGATATTCATGAGTCTAACAGCCTCAGGGTAGAAGCTGTTAGTGGTTCTACACTTAATGCTCCTCAACCTCCTTCCTGAGGGGAGTGGGGCAAAAAGTGTGTGTGCTGGGTGAGTGGGGTCCTTCATGATGCAGGTGGCTCTCTTCCAGCATCTGGATGTGTAAATGTCTGTGGGGAGACTGACTCCAACAGACTTCTGTGCAGCCTTCACCACTCTCTGCAGAGCTTTTCCTTCTCCAGCTGCAAGTATCCAAACCTGTTCGTCGAGGGCTGCTATTCTGCGTGTTTTGGTTGTTTCCCTGCTTTTCAGCAAGTTTTCAAGTTTTGTAGAAACATAAATTATTCATTTAATGCAGAGAAACGCCTTATTTTTTTTTATTTTAGGACAATATACCAAACATGAAGAGGTATGAGTGATATATTTTGTCATCATTGTATGTCCCCATACAATGATGACATATTAAATTCTCTGCATTTAACCCATCACATACACCCAGGTGGAGCAGTGGGCAGCTATTGAACACCCAGGGAGCAATGGGGAGTGTCTGTCTTGCTCAGAGACGACATGGGGGATGGCTGTGAGTCGAGCCACGACTTTCTGGTCCCAAGTCAGCTGCCCTACCTATCTTGACCCCCTCAAGTTTACGGCACCGGGTATTCCCAGACAGTCTCTCATCCAAGTACTAACTAGGCCCGACCCTGCTTGGCTTCCACGATCAAATGGGATAAAACATGTTCAGGGTGGTATGGCCGTAATACGTGGTAAAATGTATTTGCTACAGAACAATAATTAATAGTCATAAAAAGTGATAGTGAACACAAACCACAAAAGTCCAAACAGTCCAACCGAAGATGTAAATGGATAAAATGGTGAAATAGTTGGTGAGGCTGTTCATCTTGTCAATATGCCATGTGGTATTGGCCGGATGGGAATATTGAATACTTTTACTTCTGAAGTCAAAATTCTCTATTACATTTTTGTCAATCAAAAGTTGAAGACTTTGGGAACCCCTGCTTATAACATTTGTGTGGCTTTTAACAGTCCAAGCATGACAAGTCAATTGACACCCCATCAGGTAAAAAAATAAATAAATAAATAAACCGAATGTGTTTCTGTTGCTCTGTGATAACATTTCAAAACCTTGCATGCTGACAATATTGTGCTGTGTCAAGAGGTTAGGGTCAAGAAAAATGTTTCTATTTCTGAACCACAGTCCTCAAGCTGTAAGCAACAGATTGAAAAATGCTGCTTAGTGCACTTTCCAACCAGAACGACAGGCTGATGAACATGATTAAAGTGTGGCCACAACAAAACCTTGACCATAAATAGAGCTAACATGTACAAAATGTACTTGAATGCATCATGTTGAGAACAGCTTTAGTCTGTGTTGAAGAAAAAACATATTTGGCTTAAAAACTTGTATAATCAATAAGATTAAACTGCTGAGCACATTTTGTTACCTCTTTAGAGAAAATATGCTAATTTATTTGTCTCATTTTGTCTCTATGTGTCCTTGAGATAGACTCGTGACCTGTCCAGGGTGTCCCGTCTCTTAATCACTGCTGGAGGTGAAGCTCTCAACCTGCAATAAAGAAGCAGGTAAAGAAAATGGATGGATTGATTTTATTTTATTTTTTCAAATGTCAACTTTTACTTTGTAAGGCAACATTTATACAATCTAATGTTGCTCCACGGGTTCAGTACTTCAATGTTTTATTATATTTTCCTGCAAGAATTTTTATAACTAAACAAACTAACAAAAACAAACCTGAAGAAAATAATAAAAATAAAATATTAAATTTTAAAGTATTAAAATAATCACCTCAACCATTTCAAGACAATGAATTGCTATACAGTATTTAAAATATAACTTGAAAATCTAAAACAAAAGAAAATAATGTAAAATATACAGTATACTATGGAAACCAACGTCAACTATTCAAAACTTGTTTAGCTCATTTAGAAGTTCCAAGAATTTCTGTTGCTGTTTAAAATCAAAAATAAATTTTAAATTATTTAAAACGGATAGGGTTTTATTTTACTTTACAAAAATTCATGAAGCTTGCTCATAAAGACTCACGGTCTCCAGTTATGAATGAGTAGAGGTCATAAGCATCATTTTGACTTGTGCACTTTATAATCTTTACCATTGTTCGTACAAAAGGCTCCGTAACTTAAAGCAGAATTTTCTGGATCACGCCAACATTGTTTTTATTTTAATTATTATTATTTTTTTTTTTTGGCACATTACGCAGTCTAAAAAATGTCCGAAAACTCTGGGCCTCCAATGCGAGGTCTGAGTGACAAGCCCAGACTATGAAAGTTCACTGTCTCTCACATTTATCAGGTTTAACAATCTTCCATTTATTGCAGCATCAATATAGCAATGCTGCAATAAATTAATAAATAAAATCAGTTTCTTTAAGATGCTCAGTCAGCATTAGTATCGGAATTTTGCCTGTGGTCTTCTTCTATTTGCCAACTCTCCTGTGAATGCCTCCATTGAGCTCAAACGTTTCCCACGGATAGCTCCAGTTCTACAAGAACACCTCCCTCTTTGAAACCTGGAACCAACTTTGAAAGCAAGTTTATGTCAGGATCATGTGATTTATGGTGGTTTAGTCTTGAGAGTCCTGTATTTAGTTTTCTCTGAGTTTATTTTACTTGACTGGACTATTGCAATATTATCTGGGTGTCCAAATAATTCTTTAAAAAGTCTCAGCTGATCCAAAATTCTGCTGCCAGAATGTTAACCGAAGTTAGTAGGAGAGATCATCTCTCCAGTTTCAGCTTCTAGCTATTGGCTCCCTGTCAAATTCAGAATTTAATTCAAAATCTTACTTCTAACCAACAAAGCTCTCAAAAACCTAGCTCCATCTTAGATTAGAGATCTCGTTGTTCCATCATTTTCCTAACAGAGCACTTTGCTTTCAAACTACAGGCTTACTTGCGGTTCCTAGAGTTTCCAGAAGCTGAATTGGAGGAAGATATTTCAGTTATCAGTAGGCCTGTCATGATAAACAATATATCATCTAATCACTTGAGAAACAAAAATTATCAACCTCCTTTTTATTTATCAGTTTTTATTGTTTCTTCATGTCTCTCTTTCTACTGAAGACACTGGATGACAAAAGGCTATACTGTACTCCAGTGCTCTTCAGTGACACCCCACCCCCCACCCCCTCCTCTTTAAAATCCATTTTAACCATCCAAAATCACATTTTTGGATCAGTAAATGCAGCTAAGTTGAAAAGCTAAGCGACAAGTTAAACTAATAGGCTGACCTCGGAAAAGAATGTCCGTCTTGTCGAAGTTCCAAAATTCACGGTTGAAACCCGTGCATTCATGCAAAAAGTTGTTTTTCACCACAAAAAGAAGCTGATAACTTGTTTACTGATTTTTTTTTTTTTTTTTAATTAAAAGCTGTGTGTTTTATTTTGTGTTTGGGTTCACCTCTTCTACCAAACATGACAATCACATATGTGTCCACAATAGAAAAACGGTGAATATTAGAAAAGTTTTAATTGGGATTTTTTTTTAATGTCATACTCTGCAGGTTCTGAGGTGACTGTTGATGAAGCTAGTGGAATAAGGGTGGTCTTTGCTAAGAAAGTTGACATTTACTATGTGTTCCCAGGATTGTGCTGATGCTGTTCTTGTGACTGCTTTAATATGACCCACTAATAACATTACATTTGACCATGACAAAGATTATGGAGCGTACAACAGAAATAGATGGAATAAGCCAGTTTAGCAGGTATGGACTGCCTTTTGTAAGACTGAGGATGGTCTTGAGTTATTATGTAAAGGAATAGAAAGAACAGATCACAAGAGCTAAAGATGTGGTTTTTAATGTTAACATTTGTCCTTATTTATCCCTCTTTTATATTTCTGGGGTCCAAATATTAAAGTAGTTGTAAGTCAAATCACGAGTATGGCAACCAGTGAGGAGTTTAGACCATTTGTTCTGCTAAATATCATTGCTGATCAGTGATTGCAATAAAAATAAATGTTCCACTAGATTAAAAAAAAAAAATCACAGGTTTGAAATGTGGTATCGCATTTTCTTGCCAATCTGTAAATAGTTGGGATCATTGACATAAAAAGGATGACCAACTGTCTCTGCCTTTCCCAGATGTTTTGAACTGAAGTCTGGTTTATGGGAGCTGCCACATACTTTTGGAGCCAGAGTCTGCTCAGTTGGGTTTTATGGCTGTAAGCCCCGCCTACTCCCCCCCCCACACATCCGTGTGGTATTGTAGGCATCAAATAATTAATTACAAGTAAACTTTTTTTTTTTAATTAATATTTGAAAATACAACACCAAAGGATGAATTGTGTTTCAACAAAAGTAAACATACGGAAACAATTATGTATATATTTAGTTCCATTCATATAAATATACAGTATTAACTTATTCTGCAGCCCACCTACAGGAGGCACTATTTCTATTTTCGCTTCAACTTCCACATTACATCCCTGTGTCTGGGTAGAATATTATTATTATTGTTATCATTATTTTTATTATTATTGTTATTATTATTATTTGCTATTGATTTTAATTTGATCAAACACAGCTGCTCAGTGGTTCTGGACCTTGCTTGGGCTTCTTATTCTTGGATGCTCACAAAATGTAGTCCGTTAAAGCAAGAACAAGTGACTAAAATTTTGTTATTTATAAAAACTTGATGTTTTTACTATTGTTGTTTTGTTTTTTGTTTTTTTACTTAAGCATGCATTTCATAAAACTAGCCCTGTTTTGGCAGGACTCAGCCTCTCTGGCCTGTCCAATCATGTCACTGACTTTTTGCCAAAGAAACTATTGTTAAAGGGTTCTTCCAGAAGGTTTTTATGATTTTACTACGCAATAAACAGCTTTCACAAATGTCTTAAAAACTAATTTCTGGCCTCAACTTTAAAATGACTATATTAAATTAAACAAATCAAATTAAAAAATGAGTGTTTACTGAACGTACGTAATTAATTAAAGTGATTTATTTTAAGTGATTCAGCGAATAAATACAGTTTGCTGATTTTCTGCTAAGCCTAACAAAAGTGATTTATTTCCTTAAAATATGAGACATAAAATAGAAGAGGAAAAGAGAAAATCACACGGCAGTTTAGCTCTATTTCTTTACAAATACTTGAACTGGGTGGTTTTGCATTTCTCAAGGTAAATCTTCAATTTGAGACCACCAGAAATGCTGCGAGTAAAACTATGGAACAAAATGTTTAAAATGCTTCATTATAATTACGTTAAGGTCATGAAAGAGCATGTTCTTGTCTACTTCTTGGCTGTGCTCACTCATGTACAATCTCAGAATGCACCCTTTAAACTTTAAAGCACCCATTCTAATCTCTCTGACTGAAGAGAACAGACTTTAAATTCTGATGAAATGGCTGGATTTGAACCATACAGAAGTATTTAATTGGCTCTCTGCAGATGTTGTGTGCATTAATTATAGTTTTTGTTATTTGCATGAAGGCAAGTGTGAGGAATGATCTTTCTAGTGGTTATATGGAAGCCTGTCTGCTGTTAACACACCATTATCCTCAGTTTTAAATATTTTGAAATAGAAGGAGTGGGCATTTTACTGCCTGCTGATAGGAGGATGAAGAGCCTTGCTCAAGGATACAGGGTAGGGCGAATGATGGTGAAGGCAGATGTGCGTGCTTAATCTTTCCCACCTGCATTTTGATGTCAGTGCAGGGAGTTGAACTGGCGACCTTCCAGTCACAGGTCCACCTTGTATAACCTCTGTGCCACCACTTTTCATTATGGTATCAAAAACTATAGTATCAGAAATACAGTACACCTAAATTATGCAATTTCTTGACAACTGCTGCTGAAATAGTTTCTCCAAAATAATTTATTGCTATTGATTTTCACCATTTACTCCTAAACCCATACTGATTTCAATTCACTTCAACCTTTATTTAGACAGATAAATCACACTGAGCCTCATTTACAGGTGAGATCTGTTTCAACAGACCAAAAATTGTAGTGAAACTGGACACATATAGGAATTGGAGGCAAAAAAAAAAAATCCTATCAAACTCTTTCTTGGCTGAGAAGAAAGACCCTGATAATGAAAAAAAAAAAAAAAAAACCCCCCGCACATACAAGCATATCGTGACATAGATATTCCGCAGGGTGGGGGTGGGAGGTTGACGAGGGTGGTGAGGATGCCCAAGGATGCTCTCAGGGGCGGGAGTTCTTATAAGGATGGAATAATCAGCCAGTTTCCTCCGGTGAGATCTGTAAACATTCTCGACGGATGACGGAGAATGGCCAAGGACAACGCCAATGGGAATCCAAAAGTCCTGAAATGATGACACAATGTTTATTCAGCTGGTTCCCTCAGATAGATCAGTGGAATTCCTCAATGGGAGGGAGGGGGTGCAGAGCGTCAGATTACATGGATCAAGACGAATTGAGATAAGGTGGCCTGCAAGGCCAGCCAAGGGAGCCAAACTGAGATAACCGTCTGATTTGAAGACAGGCAGAACTTTAATTTTTATTTGTCTTGAGTCTTTGCTGGTCTCGCGTAGATTCCGAAAGGAGTGATCACTCAGTAACAAATATTTCTCGATAAAATCATCAAATCTATTTACAAATAACTTTCTAGTATTTTTTGAAAACTGAGGTAACAGAGTAGGAAATCCGTTTAAACAAATCTAAATTTGAAATATTTTTGGGGTGGCCATGTCTTCTGTACTAAAAGAGGAGATGAACTATATGCCCCGTTATCAATAGTTCAAAAGTCTACCTCTCTGAAGGTATGGGGGTGCATTAGTACCAGAGAAATTGGCAGCTTATTACACACATCAATGCAGCAAAGTTTTTACAGGTTTTAGAACAACATATGTTCCCATCTAGATGAAAGACCCGGAACAAGCTAGAATCATGCATCAGAAAAGAATGGGGAAAATGCTCTCCTCCAAAAACTTTACCAACTGGTGACCTCAGTTGTTAGTTATTTGTCACAGAGGTAAACATGGCCTGCTTCCAACGTTTTTTTTTTTTGTTTTTTTTTTTATGTACTGCCATAAAATTCAAAATTACCTCGTGTTGTCTTAAAAATGCACAATTTGTTAGCTTAAACATTTATTATGTTTACTCTGTTTTAATGTGAATAAAATACACATTTACAAGAGTGGCAATTTATTGCATTCTGTTCATTTTTCACGACTTCCTAACTTTTTTTAGTATTGGGGATAAACTTTAGAGTTTAATGAAATGTGGTTTAAAATATTATGGCATTTGTCTAAAAAAGTCAAGTCGGGTCCTCTGGATGGGTTCTTCTTGTTGAAACGTTTTGTCTTTTATCCAAAAGACTCCGTCAGTCTGAAGAGCTGCAATTCAGTCTTGAAAGAAACACCTTCTCATAGTGGATCAACCAGTTTGCTGGTGACATCCAAAACTAGTTGTGTTAGTGCTCTGATGGTTGTTTGCTATTGAGTGATACTAGCAATAACAGCATTGTAAGAGGGGGACAGTTGAACCCGGAGGCCTCCACCTCTGTTTAATGATGG
>JARVGV010000694.1:25205712-25217910 GCA_031762435.1 Hypsolebias longignatus
TTACGGCGCCACGTGCGTTCGGCTCCGACTTACAGCAGAATCGAGTTACGAACCGTTCTTAGGTCCGGAACCCGTTCATAAGTCGGGGACTACCTTTCAATGATGACAACAATCGAAGTAGTCGCAGTCAGATGAACTGGCCATATTTCGATCTGTGCAACGTAATATGGAGCAAAAGCCATTCGGCAACTCCTGTTGCTGTCATCAGCAGCTTGAATGGAGCCACATGTCAGAGCAACTGAGATTTTTATCTATGACTTTTTTGATTCCACACTGCTTGCTGTACTCTGAAAGAGCATTTGAGCATGGGAAAGGAACGGCTCCATTGGCGACTGTGACTTGTGAATTGCCAGAGGGAGCATAAACATGTAATGGGCTTCTGGAAGAGGCTTGAGTTTGCTCGCAGCTCCTCAGACTTCAGAAGTTTTTTGGATAAATGATGAAATGTTTCAAGAAATAACCTGTCCAGTGGACCTCACTCAACCTTGTTAGATATATCTACCATACCTGGATTACTGAGCCTACATTATGAAATTTAGTGAGTTTACTTCACCCCAAACCATGAAGTTTACAGAGCAAAGTTAAAACTATTTTAGTCACTCACCCATGTAGACATTTTCAGTGGAGGTCCCCTTCCTCACAACCAGTTTCAGCTGCAGGAAGGTGAGAGATATGTTCATCAATCTGAACATGTCTTAGTGTGTGAGTCTTTGAAAAGATGGTCTCACCTGCAGAAAAATGTGACCCACTTTCTGAACTTCACTGGTGCCGACGGTCACTGCATGAATCAGAAAACGTCCTGTCACTTCCTTTGTACAGAAATTAATTTGTTTTTGTTTTATCCTCATTCTTTAAATATTAACTGTTACCCATTAGTCCCATACGGTCTTGGTTGAGGTCTGTTTGTCTTGATGTATGTTTTGGCAAACTTGACATAATTTATTTTTAACCGAAGGTGCAGAAACAACAACACAAACCATTTACTGTACTGGGTAAGTGGTATTTTCGTATAAATACAAAGTGTCATATTTACATGTCTTTAATAAAGGTCTTAAAAAAAGTTTGTTTTTTAACATAAACCTAACAGAGAACATAACTGTAAATGAGTCATTGAGGCTCAATGAGACTAACCTGTATAATAAAGATTGAACGAATAAAAAAAGAAATTGTCCCACACCTCCCCCCACCCCCACATCGGATCAGTCACACATACATAAATGTCTTTATACAGGTATTTACTTATTTTCAACATATGACACAAAAGGCTGCCAGGTGTCCCAAAATCTTTTTGCAGAGACTTTCACTGTATATCTGATTTTTTTCCAGAAGAATATGATACATGACTTCTCTTATCAAATGTTCATATGTTGGGGGTTGTTGGTCCTTCCAACTGCACAAAACAAGTCTCCTGGCCAGAAGAGAGCCAAAAGCAATCACATCCTTCTCGTACGTGTTGAAGGACGTATCCACAGTGTCCACTCCAAACAGTGATGGGTGCAGTTTTTCCACATATCACAGAGAAGTTGTCAAAAATAGATTGCCAAAAGGTCTGCAGTTTGGGACAAATCCAGAATGTATGCATGTAGCTGGAGTTTGTTTACAACAATTACATGCAGGGTTCATGTCAGCTTTGATCTTGTACAACGTGCCTCTGGACCAGTGCAGACATTGCACCACCTTGAATTGAGTTACAGCATGTCTCAGACAGACTGAGGATGAGTAAATGTTGTGAATGATCTTAAGCCAGATTGAGTCTGATATGGATTCCTCCATGTCCGTTTCCTATTTCAGTTTAAGAGGGTCCAAACTGGTCTCATGGTATGAATTGAGCAGTGTACAGAACTTGCTAAAGGCCCCCTTTACATCAGACCTGCATTCCAAAATGTTAACCACAAAATGCTTAGAGGGGTACAAAGGAAAACAGAGTTAGACTTCACAAAATGCCTCAGCTGCAAATATCTGAAAAACTGTAACTTGTGAAAATTAAACTTCTGTACCAGCTGCTCAAAAGAGGCAAATTTATCATCAACATGGAGATCATGTAGTGAATGTACTCCATTCAAGACCCAGGTGTCAAAAGCTGTATCAGCTACTGAGGGAGTAAACATGATTATTTGACACAGATGCCACAAACAGTAACTCTGTAGAGTTAAATGCCCTCCTGAACAGATTCTAGATCTTAACTGTCTAGATCACAATTGGGTTAGAAGTGTAGGCTGATATTGACTGTTTGAAAGGCAACTGAGATTGACGCAGAGGGGGAATTGGATCTAATTGAGGGCCCTCTCCAAAGCCACCCAACTGGCAGAAGGAGTATCCTTATCCAACCAGAACAATAGAGCTCTGTTATTAGCTCTCCAGTAGTAGTGTCTGAAATTAGGAAGTGACATGCCTCTAAGCCTGTGGGGCAGATGCAAGACCCTCCTGGAAATCTGTGGATGCTTTTTATTCCAAATAAACACTGAAAGTTGGCTGTTCAGATTGGAGAAGAACGAGTTAGTAAGGAAGATTGGAAGGTTTTGAAACAGATATAGAAATTTAGGTAGAGTACTCATTTTTACAGTTTATTCAACCTCCCAGAGTGTGAAGTAGGGATTGCCATCTAGCAATTTTCATTCATTCAACGTTGTGCGTAAGGTTCACCATGATAGGTAGATACAGTAATTAGTTTTATAGAGGTTCTTATGAACTCGACTTACCCAAATGCCAAGGTGTTTAAATTTTTAAAAACTAATTGTAAAAGGTACAGTGTCTAGAATAACCTTATAGCCAGATATTTTCCCAAGTTTCTGAAGCAAAGTAAGTAATTCAGAAATGCTAGTAAAATGGTCTGATATGTACAAAGCATGTCATCGGCATATAAAGAAACTCTGTGCCTAATCAATTTATCCCTTTAATGATGGAGTTTTGCTGTAAAGTTAAAGCTAGTGGTTCTATCTCTAACACAAACAGATGTAGTAAGAGCAGGCAACCCTGTCTCATGTCGTGTTACAATTTGAAGTACAGTACTGGTAATTGGATTTGTTACAGATAATGCGGACTGTCGCCATCAGAGGCATATATCAACTTCACCCATGATATAAATTTGGGACCAAATTTAAATAGCTTTAAAGTCTTGAAGTGATAACCCCACTCCACCCGGTCAAATGCTTTCTCAGTGTCCAGTGAGAGAATGACTTTGTCACAGGTGTGATCGCGCAGATTGGGAGTGTACAACACACCAAGCAGCCGTCTAACATTGAAAAAAGCCAGATGGTTTTTAACCAACCCCATCTGGTCTGGTGAAACAATTGTTGGAACCACCTTGCTCAAGTTGTTTTGCCAGGACCTTTGCAAGGATTTTTACATCAGTATTTAAAAGTGAGATATGAGCTGCAATTTAGAGGATCTTAATCCTTTTAAGATAATAGTGAGATTATAGCTTGACACATGGACTGTGGCAATATTTGTGCAGCAAGTGACTCTTCAAATACAGACATTAGTAAAGGTGAAAGTAGATTTGAAAATTTCTTGAAAAACTTAGATGGGATGCCATCTGGGGATTTCATATTTTGCATATCATTGATTGTGGAGTTTAACTCAGCTACAGATAACTCCTTCTCCAAATCTTTAGCCATATCAGGATTCACAGAGGGAAGTTTAACATCTTTAAAAAAAGTTATCTAAGTCCAATAGGGTAGCTGATGACTCAGTCATATACGACTGATAACATTTTACTAAAACCTATTAATTCCAGCATTACCATGACATGCAATTCCTTAAAAGTTAAGTGCTATATGTCATCATTGTATGTTCCCATACAAAGACGAAATTGGTTATCTGCATTTAACCCATTGCACCTGGGATACACACAGGTTGAGCAGTGGGCAGCTATTGAGCACCCAGGGAGCAAATTAGGGATTATGGTAGGTGTCTTGCTCAGAGACACCACAACATGCGGGAATGGCTGGGAGTCGAATCGCGACTTTCTGGTCCCAAGCCAGCTGCCCTTCCTCCACCTCATCTCGGCACTTGGTCATTATTTATTATTGGAATAGTTTGGTTGGCTGACTGTCGCCATAGCTGATATACGAGCAGACGCTCAGCCCTTTCATAGCTTTCATAGGTTCATAGTAACCATGTCTGGATTTAGAAATGAAATATTCTGCCTACTGAGTTGACACAGTATTAAATTCAGTTTGAAGTAATGAAAATTTTTTCATTAGATTTTGTGAGGGGGAGCAGCTATGTTCTCTGTCTAATTTTAATATCTCATCTGTTAGCTGTCTTACCCATACCAAACCCTTCTTCGTTTTATTTGCACAATCAGAAATTATTTGACACCTCAGGTAGGCCTTTAATGCTTCCCAGACAGCACTGAGTGGCATCCCTGGTGTTCAGTTAACTTCAAGAAAATTTTCAATTTCAGATGTAAGAAATATGATAAAGTATTCCTCTGATAAGAGTAAGGAATTAAATCTCTTACCTCCAAACTTCCACTCCATGTCAACCAATTGGTTGACCATCAGTGTCTGTCCAATGGCACATCTAGATAGTGCAGCATAGTGCTCTCCCCACTGCAACATAGAGTTAAAGTCTGATACTTGGGTTTTTACACAACATGATTTCAGAAGATGTTGGTACCAGTAAAAGAAGACAACACAGTGACTTTTTTTCTGATGATGATTTATTAAAGCCACACGTCGATGTTATCAGCAAAGCTGATTGTCACGTTTCACTGAGTTGACAGTAAAGTTACAGACAGATGAAGGTCAGGCATGATCTAATGCATATTTTAGGGTTCTTTCAAACCAGACAGCTTCCTCGAGCAGATAAAAACTGGTGCAGAAAGGAAGGAGCTAATCAGGAGCAGAAACTAAGCACAGATCAACTTCCACCTGCTAACACAAACAAGTCCTAAAAAAGGTGGTGGTGGTGGGGAGGGGGGCGGGGAGTTAAACAGGTCTTATTAGAGGAAATATATCAGTGATTTTTAGACTGAATGGATCAGCTGACTGGCAGGGTCAGATTTAAAATACACTCATATGATCCTTCAAAAAGACCCTACAGTCAGAGAAGAGCAGAAAAAGAGTGGGGTGACAGGACTCTCTCATCACAGGTCCTTCTGAATCCCCCACAGTTTGTCAGCACTCTTCTTCAACTGGCCCACCTTGTCGGCAGTCAGGGTCATGTTGACAAAAAAGCAGACGCCACTGCTGTTCAGAACACACGGCAGAGACAGGAAGACCTCCTCACCAATACCGCACATGTCCTTGACCATAATGGAGACAGGGTGGACCCTGCTCAGGTTCTTCAGGATGCTCTGTCAGGTTGACCACACTCATCCCGATGGCCCAGTTGGTATAACCCTTCAGCCTGATTATGTCATAACCACTGTCCACCACATCCTTGTGCACTTTCTTCCACTGTTCCTTGTCAGCATCAGTGTCGATGTCTGGGTTTAGTTTCTGTAGATTGACTCCTGCCACTTTAGCACCACTCCATACAGGCACACTGGTGTTGCCATGCTCGCCCAGAACCCAGCCATGGAAGGAGCTTGCGTGGATGCCGAGACGTTCAGCCATCATGTGACAGAACCAGGCTGAATCCAGGTTGGTGCCACTGCCAATGACGCAGTGCTTGGGCTGGCTGCTCAGTTTCCAGGTTACATAGGTCAAAATATCAACAGGGTTGGACACCACAATGATGGTGCAGTTGGGGCTGTACTTCATGAACTGTGGGATTATGCACTTGAAGACGTTAACGTTTCTTTGCACCAGGTTGAGACGGCTCTCGCCTTCCTGCTAGCGAACACCAGCCGTCACCACTACGAGACGAGAGTTGGCGGTCACAGCATAGTCTATCTAAAACAATCTTGGGGGTCTTCAGAAAGAGGCTGCCATGTTGCAGATCCATTATCACTCCTTTGAGGCGGTCCTCCATCACATCAACCAGAGCCATCTCATCACAAAGGTCCTGCAGCAGAATGCTGACAGCACAGGCCATGCCGACCTGGCCCACTCCGACTACAGCCACCTTGTTTCTGGGAGGGAGGGACTGGCCAAGGAGGTTCTGCTGCACTGACATGATGAATGAGTTTACAAGAAGGTTTAAGATCCATGAGGTGGTCCTGCTGAAAGGAGGTGTCTGTCCGAGCGAGCACAACATGAAGGGTAGAGGGCCACAGTGACATTTTACCTAAAGGTATCTAGAGTTTTGTCCTGTCAACTTCATTTAATCTAATATTTGATTGGGTTAGAAGTTTATAAACCCTCATCAGGGGGAATGAAGCTGATTAATTTCAAGCAGTAAATTACTGATTTGAATCTTTTGTTTTCCAGGCTGAAATTATTAGACAACATACAATCAAAGATTGTAATAAACAACAATTGAGTGCAGAAGTTTATTTCATCCACATGATCTGTCATCTATGTTCTATTACAAATAAAATATTGACATTTGCCATCTCCTCATCATTGCATTCAGTTTTTATTCACAATTTGTTTAGTGTCCCAACTTTTTTGGATTCCGGTTTGTAATTTAACATCGAGACCCATCAGTTGGTAAATAAAACTCAGTGTCATATGTCTGTTTCTGTATCAGACAACTGAGTCGTCACTTGGTGGGGCTGTGGACAGCGGAGAACCCTGTGGCCATGAACCTTCTTAAAAGGATCCTTGTAAGCTTTCCTCTCAGCTTTCAGATGTTGAAGCACATTTTTGATGTGTCTCCTACGCTCATGTTAAAAAAAGCTCAGTATAATAACATAGATGCAAGATTATATTAGAGCTAAAGCACTCTCTGACTCTTTATATTTTAATGGGTTTTCTTCTCCTCCATACTCACAGCCAACAGGTCTGTTAGCTTATTTGGACAGTCCTGACTCAGTCCCAGAGAAGGACGTGGACCGGATGCACATTCGTGACAACTTAAAAATGGCTGCGGTATCTCAACAAACGCCTCTGCATATTTTTGTGAAGTTGAATAGAAGAGTGAAGCAATGTTTATTTTTGTTGTTTTTGCTTCCTGTAGGATCTGCTAAATCGCAACAAGGTGCCCGAGTGGCAGCGGATTGCAGGTAAAGCAGCCAAAGAGGTGGAGAAGTTTGCCAAGGAGAAAGCTGACCTGGTGCTGATGCACTGGAGAGATAAAATGGGCATCGCTCAGAAGGAGGTGAGAATTTCTTTGTTTTTATTAAAGCACCGATCTACCTGTCCTTAAATTGCTGCTGCTGACTTTGTCTGCTGATGCTGAACTCGACTGCAGAGAAAAACGTATTTGCTGTTTTTCAGTTGTTTTAGTTTGCGCAGAAAACGTCGTCTGCTCGCTGGTTTATTCAGTAAACACGACTGTTTTTAAAACCTGTGTCTACGAGATTTTTTTTTCTTAGTGTTTTTTAACACAGTCTTTTGTGTTTATGTGCAAAATGTAAAAGAAGTGTTAAAATTCAAAAGTATATATTTTTTGTTCAGAGGAAAACAATTTAAACACCTTTTAAAATTTGAGCTACTTACTTAAACTCTTGGGTTACTGGTGCTTGTTCTTTGTTGTTTCTGCATTTTAATGTTTAATTTTTAGCTGCTATACATTTCAATAACTAAAATATCTTAATTAAATATTTGTTTGATTTGCCTACTTTCTTAAATGTTTCTCATCACCTTCATCTTTTTGTGTAAATCATGAACTGTTGGCTAATTAGAAATGAGAAGGACACAAATAATCTTTAAATTGTAAAATATTAAATTATAGTAATAGAATATATGTATGTACGTGTGTTCAAAATTTAGTGACTTTTGATTCATTTGTTGATCTGAGGAACAATAATCTCTCTGTGTCTCTGCCCCACTCCCCCCCGCCCCCCGTCATGTCTGGTTTGTCTACTGTCAAACAATGCAGCAGGACAGAAACAACTTGGTAAGTAGGACTAACTAATGGGATTCACTTTTTCAAAATTAGGTGTATTTATCGAAATATTATTTCTCCTCAACAAACCACTTTCCAATTTTCCAGTTTTATGTCACTTCTTGAGCGTCTGTTTCTGTTTTTTTCTCAACCAAATACCAGTTTACCATCCACAAAAATGTTAAACGTATTCTAGAGGGTATTGTCTAAATCAGAGGTTAATTCTAGGGACAAACACAGACTGAACTTGAGTTTTTAAATTTCATGTGCTGCCTAGGGCTGAACAATTTTGGAAAATGTTTTAGTTGCCATTGTTTTTACCTTAGTATTGGGATTACGATTTAATATGTAATTATTTTCCAATGTTGTCTTCTCATGTATTTTTCAACGAACACAAGCAATAAATCTGTTTCAGTTGCAAGAAACTCCAGTTTTCAGCTCCGCTGTAACTCTGTTTCTGCTTTTTGTGTTTAGCTGCAGGATAGCAACTTGGTTAAAATGTGTGCGTGAGGGCATTCTGTACTGCTTATCCAATGTGTTTAACAAAGCCATAAACCCAGGCTTGGTCGCTGTATTAATGGGCATCACGTCTTTCGCTATGAACTCCGTTATTGCTCGAGTTATTTCTGTGAGCTTTTTCCAATTATGTTCATATGTAGTAAGACCTTCTAACAGTTCAGTCAGTGATCCCTGTCGGCTGGTACTTTGCTTGAAATTGAAGCACCGATCATTGGTATTCTAACCATGAAACTATTGTAAATAGCTTTGTGGTGTTATTTTAGGTGTTTATAAAGATTAGTGGTGTTACCTTGAGAGGTAGCAATAGCAGCAAGGCAGGTTCTGCACAAAACATGTCGTTTAGAGCTGTCATTTCTAACCTGGGCCTGAAGCCCAACCCATATTTGGGCCAGGCCATAATAATGTGCTGGATGAGCGGGCCTGGTCTGTGTCGGACTTTTGATTGCATCAGCAGACGCACGCGGCTGACGAGCTAATTATTTGGCAACATGGCTTGCCATACAGTCCAGTAATATGGCAACATGGCTTGTCATACAATCACCAGCTGCATGCAGCCATTTCACCGCGAGCTGACAGCTTCAGATGGGACGGTACTGCCAGAGATTCATCAGCCCAAATGGACGTTCAGCTGCTGCACTCAGCAGCCGAAAATCCAAACAGGCGAGATTCCAAAGCAGACATGTCAAAGCTGGGCCTGTGTCTGAATAATGCAGAATGCAGGCAGAAGCAGGGATTTAATGCACTTTGACAGCCATGAAAGGACAAACACCTCTTCAGCTCCGATCTTCTGTCCCCTTAGCCACAATCGTTAATAACTATATAAGCAGTCAAGGCTTAATTTAAAACGGCGGGGGTGGGGGGGTGGTGGTCGGGTTCGGATCTGTAATTACTGTTAATTCATCGAGTTGGGTGGGGTTCGGAAATTATGGCTATGGGCTGGGGCCAGGTCGGCTTGGACATTTTGGGCTGGAATGCAACTCTGTCGTTGCACAGCGTCTTCTTTTTTTATAGCCAAAATAATTCCAAACAACGGACGTGCTGCCTCTCTTTTGTACCAAACTTTCAGATGTATCCGCTTCTGTCGAGCCTGATGCCATTGTGCAACTGGTTAAAGTACAGTGTTGATTTCTCCCACTCCCTGCTCTGCTTTGCTCGGCTCACTCGCAAGTCACATAACCAGATCACGTGACCAGTCAAATTGCATTTGCAATTAGAAAATCTCGTTTCATTATATCGCAATATTATTGCAAATGCAATTGTTCAGCCCTATGCCTGAAGTCTTTTGCTCATCAATAAATAAAGATCGTGTCCAGTCTGAGACTCCTGCCAACGCAGATAAACCAGAGCAGCAACCACTATCCACTATATGTCCAACTAATACTTGTATATTTATCACTGCATCTATCACTTTCTTGCATTAAGTTTTTGTTTTGATCTTTGATGTTAAAATGAAAATGTGTAGCTAGGAAGAATAGTTGAACTGCAGTAAAACATTATTTTGAAAAAAGAATTGTTAAATTAATATTTGATTTTTATTTTGTGATACATTCATAAAGAACGATCAAGCCAAAGACTGGCAAAATTACAAAACATATTGTTCCCATCTTTTAGCTTCTTATTTTCATGTTTTAGCCAACTTCCCACATCCCTATAAGTTTTTCTTCTTTCAGAATTTGTTTGCTCTGGTTGTTGCCATTCTAACTTCTCTCTTCATTTCATAAACTGAAACCAGTTGAAAAAATCTTACTGGGAGCAAAGATTGATAGTAACAAACTCTCAGACTTGTAACTAGTGTGTTTTGTTTGGTTTCAGAATCCAAACCAAAAGCCTGTCGTCCTGAGGAAGAGGAGGCAGAGAATTAAGATTGAAGCAAACTGGGAGCTTTTTTATTACAGGTAGACATTTTTAGCTACTTCACCTGCTCTGAGCTAATGTGCTTTTATTGATCATCTCCCTTGCAGCTCGATTAACAAAATATTCAACTTTTAGTCTTTTACACAGTAGTTTTGATCTTTTTTGTCTTTTGATTTGGTAAAGATTTCAACTTGACCATGCTCGCTCCAACCTCATCTGGAACCTTAAAACAAGGGAGGAGCTGCGGGACGCTCTGGAGGGCGAGATGCGCGCTTTTAATGTGGACCGCGAGCTCGGCAACGCCACCGTCATTTCCTGGAACCATCGGGAATTTGAGGTTCGTGCTCCTTCAGGGCGTAACTCTATGACATCTTGTTTCTTTTTGTTTAGAAGTCCGTCTAATATGTGGCGTTCTGCTGTGAAATCCTCAGAAACATGCAGGTCCGGTTCTAACAGATGGTTCCGTAGTTTGACCCGTGTTGTTTTGCAGGTGAAATATGAGTGCCTTTCCGATGAAATAAAGATAGGGGATTATTATCTGCGTCTGCTGCTGGAGGAAGATGAAAACGAAGAATCGAGTGCCATCAAGCGATCGTAAGATAATGCAGCCACACACAAAAAAAAAACTTTTTTTCACTAGATGGAAAAAGTAAAACATCCTCTATGCTTGTAGGTATGAGTTCTTCAATGAACTCTACCATCGTTTCCTGCTCACACCCAAAGTCACAATGAAGTGCCTGTGCCTGCAGGCACTTGCAATAGTCTACGGCAAGTGCTTCGAGGAGATTGGCCCCTTCGCAGACACAAAATACATTGTGGGCATGCTGGACCGGGTACGTGCAGACAAACTGTTAATGGAAGTGGTTTCACTCTTTTGATTTCTGTCAGTAAATCCTGACATATTTCTGTTATAGTGTACAGACAAGCTGGAAAGGGACAGACTCATCCTCTTCCTCAACAAGCTCATTCTTCACAAGGTAAACTGTCAAAAAAAGAGGAGGAACAAAAAACTGTGCAGTTTTGTACACCATTGTTATATACTGTACTGTACTCCCTCGTTTATCGCAGGGCTTTCCGTACCCTCCCCCCGCAATAAGTGAAAAACCGCGCAGTAGGGACACTGTTTGTTTTAGTATTTATTTGTATTTTAAGGCTTTAGAAACCCTTCGCATGCTCTTACAATGTTCTAAACTCTTAAACCCAAATCATTTTAACAACATACGTACAGTACTGTATATGTAGCTAGTGAATTTTACTTACCAGGCTCTGCAGAACAGCAACTGCTCTCGTTTCAGTCGACTCAGTTCCACATGACCCAGTTCGTTTCTGCAGCCCTAACCTGCATCAACAAACCCCAAAATCACTCTTCTAAACTCTTAAGCTACTAATCTTAACAAAATGCTTATATGCAGTTGATGAATTTTCTATACAAGTGCGTCCCCAGAGCTTTCGGGTTCACCGCTGAGTCTGGAGGTCCAGTTCTGGTCGTAGCTCATTTGTGGGGAGGGCAGAGCTTCTGTTGGCCGTCGTGGGACTGTAGGTGGTCGAATTGAGTCCACGTATGGATGAAAAAAGTCCAGATGAGCTACAAAATAGCTCTGGACCTTTCAACACTTGTCAACACGTAGAAGTCCTCATGGACCGACTACTAGCTCTCAAGATTCACAGATGGGTCTGGAGGTCTGGTTCTGATCCAGTTCTGGTCCGGTTCGGTATACTCAGCTTCTCTACATCCTCTGGGTGCCGATCAGATCAAAACTTTACTGTGCCTCTGGTTTTTCAACAGAAGGAAACGGGGCTTCTGGGCCCTGTTGCCTTCTGGGTAATGTGGTTGTTATGTGTGGGAATAAAGTGGAGGCTTACTGAGAGAAAACGAAAGTTACGTATGTAACTACGGTTCTATGAATCCCGGATGACCGCCAGAGGGCGGTGCTGAAAGCACTG
>JARVGV010000694.1:26516121-26527030 GCA_031762435.1 Hypsolebias longignatus
AAATGCGTAAGTAGCCGGATTTCTGTGACTAAACACAACGTCAAATGTATAGTGACTTTGGATGAAATTTTCATATACTGTATTTATCATTTTGTTTGCAAAAACGAACATAGTTCAATGATACAAGATATATATGTTGTCCCATTTTATGCAAAGTTCAAATATCATGTCAGTGGTCCTTTAAACTTACAGAGTTTGCTTATGATAATGTTGCTTTTTTATTAAGCTGGATAGCACATTTGTATTAAAAATTGCTACATTGTACAGAGAGGAACAGAAGACCTCAAAGCAAATTATAAAAAAAAAAAAATAAAGCCCTGTCAAGTGTGGCTTTTTTTTTTTTTTTTTGCATTCTATTTTTATCACTTGTTATCTTGTGTGCACCAAGTGTTTCTAAAATGCATGTGATCCGAGAACCACTTCTCCCCAAAATCCCCCTTTGACTTGAATCCTGCATGGTTCAAACACCAAACACAAATAAAACTGTTCAAAAATGACCTAACAAATTAAAATTCTTGTCAAAATCTTTGAACAGTAATACACTATCATGTTGAGAGAAAATACTTTCCATCACAGCTACACAAGGACCTGAAGAACACCGCAAAGTGCATTTACCAAAGAGAAGCATACAGAAGTTAAGCTATGATGCTGAACCATTGCAGTTTCCCTGCTTCCAGATCAGAAGAGTGCTTGTCTTGCCTTTGGCTTTGTAGGCAACAGCAGACTTCTTCATAAATACTGCACAACTATAATGCTTGATGAAAACCCCCATCTCTCAGGTACAACTGCACTCTGGAGAGCTTCATTATCTACAGTATGGATAAACTGTACTGGGCTTTGAGATATGGGCAAAGTTTATTTCATTTTTTAATTTTTTTATGTTTGTTTTGATTTATTTTACAGTCTGGATACAGTGTTTTTAAATTGTGTGTCTTTATACACTTTTCTGTAATTTCAAATAATTTGCATATATTAGTCGGACAATGGTGAAAGTCTTGAGATGTTCCGTAAGATGGCGCCCCTGTACACGGCTTGCAATCCACCTCTGCTGACGGTGTTCGGATTATTTGTGTTTTGTTCGTTTTTCATCTGGGACATAAAATCCCTACTGGTGTATAATCGACAATAGCTTTTGGATCTTCAATTTTCTGCCGCCGATGTCGCTTATTGGGATCAATATAAGCGTAACGCTGGACCACTCCCCCTTCCCCCACTGCTGGCGAACATGCCTGTTTACCTAAGCAGCGCCCCACACGTGCCTGCCCGGAGAAATCGCTCCAGATGCTGGGGAAAACGCACTGGCTGACTGGTGAAGCTTAAAGCATTAGGTGCTGTATCTTCCTTTCCAGCTGGTGGTCATGGTTTCCATCGCCAGCTTCCCGCGCGCTCGGACCAGGTAAACAACGGGAGTTGTCGGCCGGGGCCGCTCACTGCCCGACCCGGAGGGGCTGTTATTGAAAATCTGTGGCTGCTGGCGCGCGCTCACTCCGCCGCTGCTGGGTGCACCTTGGATAATATCAGGATGTGTGTGGTCAACGCAAGATCTGTCACCAACAAAACTTTTATCCTCAGAGACTACTTCCAAGAGCACAATTTGGACTTTTTCTTTGTCACAGAATCTTGGATGTCGCCGGGTGAGTCCAGCATCTTGATGGAATTATTGCCACCGAACTGTCTGTATTTTAATATCCCGCAGCCATCAGGCCAGCGTGGTGGTGGATTATTAACAATATTCAAATCAACTTTTGACTGTAAACAACTGCCCATCCCGGTTTCCTGCTCCAGCTTTGAGCTGATTGTCTTTGAACTCGGCCATTCGCCTTCGACTTTATGTGCACTCGTCTACCCCCCACCTCTATCTAAAGATTTCATAAATGAATTTTCTGACTTCTAGGCTGAAATCACACCAAAATATGATCATGTTGTCATTATTGGGGACTTTAGTTTACATGTGTGCTGTCATGAGAAACTCTTGGTTAAGGACTTTTTAGATTTATTGGACTCATTTAATCTAACTCAGAAGGTGAAATGTCCCACCCAAGTGCAAGGACATACACTGGACCTTGTTTTAACTCGTGATGTGACTGTTACTAATCATGAAATCTGTGACAATGTGTTTTCAGACCACATGCCAGTCCGGTTTGAGTTCACCCTCCCCCGTCTAACTCCTAAGCTATGTGCTCCTGCACATTGCAGCCGGGCCATTAACCACTTCGCTGCTGCATGCACAGATGTTTACAACTCTGAAATGATAATTTAGCCCCCGGTGTTTCTCTCCACCACTGAGGAGCTGACATCTTATTTCAACTATGTCTACTTAAAGGCTCTGGATCATGTTGCTCCTGTTAAATTTAGAAAATCAAAACTCAGAGCAGAACCTTGCCTGAATGACATCACCAAGTTCGTTAGACAGCAGTGCAGGAGGGCGGAGCACAAATGTCAAGTCAAGTCAACTTTATTTATTGAGCACATTTAAAACAGAAATTGTTATCAAAGTACTTAAAAAACAACAATAGGAGTAAAATTAATGGAAAGTACGAAACACTAATGATAATACTGAAGAATTAAAAAGCATTTCAAACGTAGGAGCACAGAACAAAAACAAACAAACAAAAAAAAAAACCACTAAATAAACTCACACTGTGAGAAAGGCCTGCGAGAACAGATGAGTTTTTAGCAGAGATTTGAACTGAGGAAGGGAGGTGGCCTGTCTGATGTTGTGGGGCAGGTTGTTCCAGAGTTTGGGGCCCATGACTGAAAATGTCTGATCTCCTCTGAGCTTCAGTCGTTTTAGGAACAGCCAAAAGCAGCTGATAGGATGAGCTCAGGGCCCAGGAGGGAGCATGTGGTTCCAGTAGCTCAGCGCGATAAACGGGTGCGAGGCCATTTAGGCATTTGAAGGTCAACAGAAGAATCTTAAAGACTATTCTGGATTGCGAGCAGCAGCATTCTGGACGAGCTGGAGACGTGAGATGGAGGCCTGGTTGACCCCATGCATATAGTGCATTACAATGGTCCAAACGGGTTGTGATATAGGCATGGACCAGCTTCTCAAGGTCAGGTCTGGACAACACTGGCTTGAGCTTAGCTACCTGTCAGTTGGAAGAAGCTTTCTTGCAGAACAGAATTGATTTGTTTGTCAAACTTGAAATCAGAATCTAAAATCATCCCGAGATTTTTGCCAGACTGCTTAAGATATGGCTGAAGAGAGTCCAGGTTGACAGGATCAGAGGCGGCAGTTGAGCTAGGGTTAAAGACAATGACTTCAGTCTTCTTATCGTTGAAACAAAAACTTTTAAGCCATCCAGGCCTTAATGTCATCCAGACATTTTAACAGAGAGTGAATGGAACGAGCACTGGCTGGTTTCACAGACAGATAGATCTGACAGTCAACGGCATAACAATGGAATGAAAGACCATGTTTCCTCAGGATGGACCCCAGTGGGAGCAAATAGAGTGAGAACAGAAGGAGTCCAAGAATTGAAACCTGTGGGACCCCGCAAGAAAGAGGCAAAGAAGCGGAGACATTATTACCAACCTTGACACAAAAGCTCCTGCCACTCAGGTTTGAGCGGAACCAGTCTAATGCAGCACCTGTAATCCCAACCCACTGCTCCAGCTGTGATATAAGGAAACTGTGGTCAACAGTATCAAAAGCAGCAGTAAGATCCAGGAGTACAAGTACCACAAAATGACCAGAATCATTTGATATCATATCATTACTAACCCTCACTAATGCTGTTTCAGTGCTGTGGAGTTGCTTAAAACCCAGACTGAAAAATCTTGAAAATTCTGTTCTCATTCAAAAACTCATTTAATTGAATAAAAACTACTTTCTCCAGTATTTTGGACAAGAAGGGAAGTTTCAAGATTGGTCTGAAGTTAGAGCAAGAAGAAGGAGGGTCAAGTCCAGGTTTCTTTATTAACGGATGAACTACTGCATGTTGGAAATCATCGGGGACCACACTTGTCACAGTACTGTTTAGTAAGAACAGTGGGTAGAACTTGTTTGAAAAACGACGCAGGAATGGGGTCAGTGGGGGAGAAATCAAAATGTTTACAAATCTGTAGCAAACAAATCAATGATCTAGTCTTCTCACCTTCATGCAAAACGATTAAATAAAAAATAAATGAGTTTGTCTCAAATGTGCACGAGCGCACAAGATGTTCTTGTGAATCGGTGCTCATTGCTCATTAATACGTCCTGATGCAGGCCAAAGGTCTGCCGCTCAACGAGTGTACACACCTTGTAGATCTATAGTTCATAGATGTTCTGTCAGTCTACTTCACTCTCCTGTTTGAGAGGAAACCTGTTGATGACTTGTGTGCTGTGCTTAGAAACTGGATGAGGGCATCGATTATTGGATGCACAGATCCATGCAGAGATTTTCATGCTGGAGGAAACTGTGTGGATCTTGGCACAATAAAAACTCAACATAGAGGTACCACAAACAGTATTTTACTCTTTTTATAACATAACTTAGATCAAATAATAGTTTATGACATGCAGGCTGCAAAACAAAACTATTCCTCACAGAACAGATGATCAACCAGATGAACGAGACAAAGAATGAACTGCACTGTTTCATTCTGTCAAGTGGAGATGATCTCTCACTTGGGCTAAGGAGACCAAACCCTTGCACCAAATCAAACGTATGAGCCCAAGTCTTCAATGAACTGGATCATGTGTCTTATGACAGACTGCCACTTTGTTTGCATGTTAGTCAACAAGTTGTAAAAATATTCACGACTCACAGAAAATCATATTTTTATTTTGTCTTACAGAAATGTTGCTATTTTTAGTATAAATGAATCCACTTCTTCCAGTAATCTACAATTTACTATTTCTAGAACATGTTGAGGTGGAGAAGTAGCTGCAGTTTTTCTGTTTATTATTTATAATTCTTTTGAGTTATTGACCCTCAGTCTTTCTCATTCAAAATGGAAATAAAAAAAAAAAAAAAAACAAGATAGTGTTTTGGAGACAACCAAGCTTCTTGTTCTCAGCACAGACTGGAAGAATGTTCTCAGTCTGTCCGTCCATCCATCATCTTCCTCTTGTTCTGGATCAGGTCTCGGGGCAGCATCTTGAGCAGGGAGGTCCACACATCTCTTTCACAGCCACCTTTTCCAGTTCTTCTGGGAGGACAAGGTGTTCCCAGGCCAACTGAGAGACATAGTCTGTCCAGTGTGTCCAGGGTCTTCCCCGGGGTCTCCTCCCAGTCAGATATGCTTGAAGCACATCTCTAGGGAGGTGTCCAGGGAGCATCCTTACCAGATGCCTGAACCACCTCAACTGCCTCCTTTTGATGTGGAGGAGCAGTGGTTCTACTCCAAGTCTCTCCTGATAACTGAACTTCTCCTCCTGTCTCTGAGGGAGAGTCCAGCTCTGCAGAGGAAACACATTTCAACCTCCTGTATCCACGATCTCATTCTTTCAGTCTCTACCAGAGTTCATGACCAGAGGAACATGGACCGACTGGTAAACAGAGAGCTTTGTCTTACAGTTCAGCTCCCTCTTCACCACAATGGACCGGCACAAAGTCTGCAATACTGCAAACACTGCACCAATCTGTCACTTTCATGCTCCATTTTTCTCTCACTCGTGAACAAAACCCAGAGATACTTGAACTCCTCTACTTGAAGCAGAACCTCATCCTTGACCTGAAGAGAAACTCATAAATCCGAACTCAGGATTCTCATTGTGAAAAAAATAAAAGAAAATCACTAATGCCACTTTGATTGTTGACATGTGCTGCTGATTATCCATGCTACTGATCTCATGCTGCTGATTATTTTATTCTGCTGTATTCATTCATACTCATCTACTCACACAGACTCATGCTGGTGCTGCTGTTCAGTGTATTATTTGCACTATTAGTGTTTAACATGTCTTTTAGTTTGTATCTTAGACTCTTATTATGGTTTATTTTACAATTTATATTTTTGCTCTTGTTGGATATACCAACAAAGTCCATGCTCAATCATCCAGGTATTCAATCCAACATTTTTCAGTCAGGTCATCTGGACAGTTTCTTCTTTTTGTGCTGAAACGTTTCACCTTCCATCCAGAAGCTTCATCAGTCAAGGAAACACCCAACAGGTTTTCTGTTGTTTGCTTGTTGGGTATAATAGGTATCTTGAGTACACAATTTTGTTCCACCTCATGTACCACATGTAATGCAAATGACAATAAAGAACCTTGAACCTTAATGCTGTGAAAGGATTTGACAGCGGAGCAATCAAATTGTTGTCCGAAAAGCAAAGCAGGGGTCAAGCACAGGGAAACAGAGGTCCAAGAACAAATCCAGAGGGGAATCCTTAATCCAGTATCTGTAGAGCAAACAAGTGTAGTTGTTACCAGGGTCAGAAGGGCAGAAAAAAACAGACGAGGAGCAGGTAAGGCGGCAAATCCAAGAGACAAGGTGTGGGGTCGAGACGACAAAGTCAGGTGTGAACATGAAAAATGGCCTTCTCTCTACTGACGAGTGTTCAATCATTTTTTTCTTCACTAGCTCTGTAGCGAGGCGCACACGTTCCTTCCCGCTCCCAGTTTTCTTCCTGCTTTCTGCTCTCTGTGTATCAGAGCAGCTCCTAATTTTTACACATCTCCCAAAATGGAAACTACTGTTTAGGATCTGACCAACTGGACTCTCATGGACGTATATTACAAATTCTCTCAACAAAGGGATAGGGTCTTGGAGAACCCTCTTCTGCTTGGATGAGACGTGCTGCTGGATATATCTCTGGAGGGGATGTGTCTACCTCTTCTATTGACCAAGGATGCTGAAATTGCAGATAATTGGATTTATGATAACAGGTTTCTTATTTTTGGAATAGTCTGGATCCTGGTTTATCAACAAAGAAGGTGGCCGCAGCTAGTTTGGACCTCGTCAGGCTGCTGTCTCTGTGAAGGTCTGGTTTGTGCTGGAGGACTCAAAATCAGCTGATTTACGAGCAAAACTTTAAGTTGGAAGTGATTTGAATCACGGGCCACCTGCGGCTTTGGGACTCGTCAGCATGAAAAACCATCTTGAAGAGGCTGGTAAGCACCGACCAGTGGACTGCACCCTAATCTGGACATTTAAGACCTTGGAAATATCAGTACAGACTCAAGGCTGATGAAAAACAGTCTACCTGAATAAATCAACAATTGTGATGATCTGAATCTCGCCCAGCTGGCCTTGGAACAGGCTGACTTATATCAGTGTGTAAGCTAAGGAAAAGCTTTGTCTATCGCAATCCCCGCCCCTCTTCTGTGGAGTCTTATCAGACCTGTGCTGGCTGACCATCATCTTATCAGGACAATGGACTATCTGTTAGTGCTTCATGTTCCGCCTCGTTGTAAATGCATGTGTACATGTTCTTAAATGTGCTTTTGGCTGGCAGAGTTTTTTGATGTCTTAAATCTTGCCCCATAAGGACGAGGTGTGAAGAGATCTTTTTTTTATATTGCCACTACCCCCTCCTCATGACTTTGTCCCATTTTCTATCTAAAAAATATTATTCTGAATATGAATGAGAGGGCGGCGCTTTATATCAGCAGCTTCGTGCACTCTGTCCATCTTTCAAACGGCTGTACGGACATGTTCTCGTATCGGTGCAATGATAATAAAGATTCTGATTCTGATCATCTGGTGTAGAAGTTGGTGTGGATGGAGCTTGAACCTTAAACACCTAGAATAGATCTAAATCTAGAGCTGAGCAGGTACTTTAAGATTTTTTCTGACAGCTGGCCAATCAGCTGATAAAGCTGAAGACACCAGGTACTCACCATGTCCCAACAACCTGACGCTTTTCAAACTGGGATTGTAGAAACCACATGATGCATGAAGTCAACATTCAAGGAGTCAGCTGGAGCAGAGGTTGCTTTGGTTAAAACTGTCTGACGACTTTCACAGGGCTTTTATTTGCCCCTTGCCATTCTTTCCATGTTGTTGCCTTACAACCTAAGATGTGCACAGATTGACATCAGGTGGTGCTCCAGCACCTGATGTTTGATCTCTGGACCATGAAGTGTCCTTTTCAAACCTTCATTTTACAGTGTACAGTATTTTATGTTGTTTATTGGGTTAACACAAGGTCAACAATGCAATGAAATGTTCAGGACGAGAAGAATGGATTCGACCACTAAAGTCCAACAAACAAACAAACAATAAATACTAAAGAATGCAATAAGGCTACAGAATAAAGTACCAAAAAGTGAAAAAGAAATGTATTTACAAGGTCCAAAAGAAATAAAGTAATCAACAACATGGTAGAATATAACGGTGCAGATAGGAGGAATTAGTACAAATATTTCTCAGGTAGTAATATAAGCTTAAATGTACATGATATATGTTGCACATAACTACCATAAACTACTTTGTGCACAGGTTGTGTGACAGGTTATTGCACAGGTAGTGACATACATGATGCAGCCACATGGTGCAGCAGCAAACAAAAAGCACATTAGTCGTCTCAGATGTGTCTTGATGTTATTTTCAGTTGTTCAGTGTTGGTCATCAAGAGTTCAGTGATCTGACAGTTTGTGGACAGTAACTGTCCTTTAGTCTTTTTGTACATGATGACAGACTCCTGTATCGTCTGCCTGAGGGTAGTAGATGGAAGAGTCCTTGTGCGGGGTGGGTGTGGTCCTTCATGATGCTGCTTTACGTGGACATCAGTTGATGTCCTCTGCTGTTTGCACCACCCTCTGTAGAGCTTACTGACTGGTGCACCACCCTGTGATGCAGCCTGTCAGCAGGTGGTGCACCTATAAAACAGTATGTGGCTCGTTCTGGATAAAAAAGTGTGAAATATATTACCAATGCTCCAAAATGTGCAAATTAATTTGTGCATTTCAGAGTTAAAGGAAAGATGAATGGAACAAAGTGTAGAGAAATTCTTGAGAGGAACTTGAGTTGGTCTTTCTGGGATGGAGGTTCACCTTCCAACCACTGACCCTAAACACAGTCCTGAAGAACAGCCCACTAGTTTAAGGAGAAAGGTCCTGGAATGGTCCAATCAAAACACAGACCTCAGCCCAACTGAGAATTTCTGGTTTGATTTATAGATTGTTGGACACAACTGTTCCAACTTGAAGAAGCTGCAGTCATTTGGTCCTGAAGAATGGACAACATGTCCAGGTTAGATGGACCACGATCATGGAGTTGGACCTGAAGACACTCCATGTTGTAAAACTGATGTAAATTGTTTAGTTTAGGGGTTTTCTGTTTCATGACTCAAATGTGATTCACTGGGGCACTCTGCTTAAGAAACATTCATTTGAGAAGTTGAGATGAATTGCTGCTTTAAACTGTGTTCACATCATTACAGAAGTTTTATTCATTTGTCTTGAAGGTGTTTTAATTATCTCGCCTGTCACCCACTGTGTGCGGTAACAATATGAAATGAATGTGCTCAGAGCAAACCTCCAGCATTGTTAGAAGCTTTAGAAGAAAACATTCAATCACATCACTTAAGTAAATGAGCACGCTCTCGTGCTTTTTTCTTATTTGCCATGATATAATGAGAAAATGCTTCTTGCTGAGCAGAGTCTGTAAAACAGCATCATAACAAAGATTACTGCTACAAAAGCTATTAGACAGATTTGAAACCGCAACGGTGGTTGTCATGGCAACAAATAGCCAATTACCTGCGCTGAAAAATGTATTTGTCATGCATGTGTGTGGCATCTGTCCTGCAACAGAAAGTTATTCCATGTGACTGCTCGCTGTAACACTTACTGTTTGGATTTGGACACATAGCTGTGCACGTTGTCACACTCTGATTCGGTCACGCTTGTGTTTTTGCACAATGAGCTGCCGCCAGCAGTTAATGAGTTCATTGGCTGCACCTGCAGATCAGCTGTAAACACTGTCCCCAGGCTCGTGCACTGATCCTCACACCACCACAAGTTGTTACTGAGGACCTGGATCTCAACGTTTGCATCGTCCCTTTGGGCCGACGCCGGCGGACTCAATCCAAGTCAATGACCTGTTTGGTGCTCGCCACAACTCTGGACCTGGAAGTCAAACATTCTCTACCAATCTGTGTTTCCACACCCGTTTTTCAGGCAATTATATTTTTAATTATTGTTTTCATGGATCTGTGTAGAAACTGTGTTGATGGATAAAGACTTTGGATCGCTGCTGGATTAGATTTCAAGCATCAAGATTACCCTCCTGTCTCTGCTCCTCCTGGTCTCTTTAACTCTGGACCAGTGTTCTGATCTTTCTGTTAATGTCTCTGAATTTTCAGGATTCTCACCACAAACCAGCTCCTGGAAATCCAGACTCCCCAATGATGTCATCTTGACTCTATAACCAGGTTTTCTACTTTTCCTGCCTACACTGGATTAAACCTAAAAGACAAGAGCTGAAAAACAAAATCACATTTTGTTACAACCTGACTGGATGATGATCCATATCAATGTGGTGAAGGAGACCAGCTGCAGAGGGATCATGGTGGTGGTTTGTTTCTGTCCATACTTTGTGCCTGGAGCATTTTCCATCATCAGTGTTTTTCTCTTCGGGTGCATGTAGACACCACGGGTGACGCCTCTTCTGTCATCACAAGACTCCAGACACAACATCCCAAGGTTTCTTTATTTGTCATTTGCATCACATGTGGTACATGTAGTGGAAGGAAAGTATGTACACAGGGTCCCAGTTCCATCTAACAAAAGTATAAAATGTAAAAGAAAAACAGTAATAAGATCAAAGATATGAACTAAGAAATACGCTAAACTAGGAATACACTAAGCACCAATAGCATAAAAACAATACGTCAAACAGCAGCATGAACATGAGTCTGTGTGAGCAGATGAGCACGAATGTACACATCAACATGAAACAGATCAGCAGCAACATGAAACAGATCAGCAGCAACACGAAACAGATCAGCAGCAACACGAAACAGATCAGCA
>JARVGV010000694.1:26651647-26667747 GCA_031762435.1 Hypsolebias longignatus
CGGCGTTCCGAGTTACGGCAAAATCGAGTTACGAACGGTTCTTAAGTCCGGAACCCGTTCGTAAGTCGAGGACTACCGGTACCTGTATTATAAACTAAAATGCTGGTTAAATATAGTTATGAGTAGTCCAGAGCTTCTGAAATGGGTTCTGTGGAAATATAAGCAGTTAATATCTTTCTTGTAGTAGATTTTTTGAACAGCTTCAGTTTAGTAAAATCAAATCTAATGCCTTGTTTATATGGACATTTTATTTTTTCCTTCACTACTTGCAAACATTTGGCAGAGCAGAGGGGAGGGCTGCCATGTAGGGTGCCCGTGGAAGCAGATAGGCATGTTACGGGCTTTGCTCAAGGGCCCTCAATGGGGCATATGAGGGTGGAGGCAGGTGTGGGCGCTTCACCTTTCCCACAACTTCTTTTTTTTTTTTTTAACATTTCTTAAAAGATCCTTGTACAAAGTAAGTGTCATAGAACTCAATATGTGTGAGCATAGAACTAATTTAATGCTACTTTCCATTCTTTTGCATTGCAGTGGATAAACTCACTATTAAGCATTTCTATAATCTGACCTTGATCATTTGAAACTGCCTAAAATTAATCATTTACTTCTTTATAAACAAAGTTCTAATTTCTCTTGGCTCAGTCGCATCATGTACCGAACCATATCTTATCCATTATTCATTCTCACTGTAATTATTGTTTTCGTTCCCAAACAGAGGACAATCACAGTGTGACACAGTCGAGCTTGTTCTGTGTAATAATATAACGATTGTTTTTTAGCTGTTCACTGGATGTTTGTTAATGCAGCACAAAATATGATCAAATGAATGGAGAATATTGATACAAGGAAGGAAATGAAATGTTTTGCCTGTGGCATGAATAAAGTGTCCAAATTTGATCAAATGTTTATTATCTTCACACATCTATTTTGGTCACAAATGTGTTACTTTCTGGCAGATTTAGTGAGAAAACTGCTGCTAAGGGACTTATAACATGTCAGTAGTTCTGACAATCATTAGCAGACTCAAGCAAGTTTTACTGCTTGGACTTTTGGATTGTACAAAGAGTTAAAGGAAGCCAGCTTCTGTCACATTTTCTGTCGTGTTTTGCTTTCCCTGCTCATGTCATGTTTCTGGTATGCTCCTGTCCTACCACACCCACTCTGCTCATGCACCTCAAGCAGAAATAATGCCATTCACCTGTTTGCTGCACTACTTAAGCCCCAAGATCACACTCATACTCTGCCAGATTATCAAACTCATTCAGATAGTAAATGTCCAGTGATCACTTGCTTTGACCTCATGCCTGCCTCTTGGATTCCTCACCTTGACTGCTTTGTTACAGATTTTGTATTGGTTTTGGATCTCTGACCTACTGTGCCTGACCCCTGCTTGTTCTACTGGACCTCTCTTTTGGATGACCCTTCAAACTACGCTCTGCACAAGCCTGCTTCTCTGCTGCTGTTCACTCACTGAGTGACATCATCGTCTCAAACTCCTTGAAGGAGAACCTCCTTCACCTGACTGTAAAGTCAAAGTTTCTTTTTGTTGTTCACACCATGTGGTACATGTGGTAGAACAAAATGGTGTACACAGGATCCCAGTTACATCCAACAAAAGTATAAATTGTAAAGAACCAGTAGTAAGATCTAAGATATGAACTAAGAAATATGCTAAGCACTAATAGTACAAAAACGATATGCCCAACAACAGCAGCACGAACATGAGCCTGTGTGAGCAGATGAGTACAAATGAACACAGCAGCATGAAATAAATCAGCAGCATGAGATCAGCAACATGGATAGTCAGCAGTACATAACAATCAAGTGGCATTACAATAATTTTTTCACAGTAATAATCCTGACTTTTTCATGAGTCTAACAGCCTCAGGGTAGAAGCTGTTCCTCAGTCTAGTGGTTCTACACTTAATGCTCCTCAACCTCCTTCCTGAGGGAACTAAGGCAAAAAGTGAGTGTGCTGGGTGAGTGGGGTCTTTCATGATGCAGGTGGCTCTCTTCCTGCATCTGGAGATGTACCTGTAGATGTCTGTGATGGTGGGGAGACTGACTCCAACATCTTCTGTGCAGCCTTCACTACTCTCTGCAGAGCTTTTCTTTCTGGAGCTGTGCAGCCTCCATGCCACACTTTGATGCTGGAGCACAGGATGTTCTCCACTGCACAATTGTAGAAGGTGGTGAGGACTGAGCTTCGCAGACCAGCTCCTCTCAGCTTCCTGAGGAAGTAGAGCTGAGCTTTCTTGATCGGGCTGGTAGTGTTGTTGCTGTGAAGGTCAGTAACTGCCTCTGTACTCCTCAGAACCTTCACAGTAACCCCAGATATCAAATCCCCCTGTATCTACAGATTGACCAATCCTTGGACCTCAGACCTCCGCCAGCAGCTGTTTAATACATAAAACCATTCCTGTTGTCCATTGTTGTGTTCGACACCAAAAATCTTGTCAGCTTCTGGTTTTGTTGGTCAAAAAATAAATAAATAAAAAACGGGTTAAAGTAAACAGTGTCAACCATTGCATCCCCATCAAATTTTGTTTCACATGGTAATTTCTTGCTTAAAGTGTCCCAAGCTGTGCCTGAAGTGCTACGACTAAATGCTGCTGCTGCTGCTGCTGCTGCTGCTATCTGCATAAAACCACAAAAGTTTGTGTAAATAACTATGTATTGTAAAATAACCAGTGGTATAAAGATAAAACAGTGTTTGCATCAACATCTATGAAAGGTTTTGAGTTGTGTTAAGACTGAAGATATCCATTTTAGCCTTGGCTCCACTTGAACTGTTGTTAATCTCAAGGTACCCAGTTGGTAACGAGACAAGACTCAAATGAAAAAAGGTAATTGTGTTTATTATTTACAGTGTCAATTATTTACATATGAACATGGGGTCAACTGAAACTCTGGAAATAGGAAGTAGAAGGTCAGGAGGGCTTGGACAGGAGGCAACAGAGAATATTGATGCTTTGTTTATCCTTACAGATGGATCTGGTGGATGGGCGTCATGGAAAATCTAAAGGTTCCAGTGGGGGTAATCCAGGCCGCAAAGACAAGGCAGGCAAGTGGCTGGAGGGCAAGACTTGAGGCATGAGGAGCAGGACCCAAGTGAACCAGGGCAGGACCAAAAAACAGACAGGAAAACTGCAGGCACACAAAGACCAGGTAAGTACTTCAATCATTAAATCATAATACTGGCCAGAAGCACAATTACCAAGAAGCAGAACCAATGCTCCAGAGAAGAGTAGGACTTGACTGCAGCCTTATGTAGTGGTGGAGCTCGTCAGGTGGATGGCCGTCAGCTGGGGATAATTGGCGACCATCTTGGAGCTGCAGCAAGTGCTACTCTTACAACTACCTGTTAGCTCATTGGTCTAATTGCACAGGATTACCAAACAGAACATTCAAATACATATCTACAGCAGGAAAGATGCAAATAAACCCAAACTCAGAACATCCTATTACTTTAACAGCTGCTTTAGCAGTGAAGCAGGAATGTGAGGATGGGTTGTAGTTTTTGGAGCTGAACATCTTTTGAACAAACTATAGCATCTCATTTACTCTGGATTAATGAGGCCTCCAGTATTAATGTGAGGGACCTTGGTGTTTTGTCCCACTCCATTTAATATTAAATATGTTATTGTTCCATGTTTTCCTAACCAAGCACTTTGCTTTCAGACTGCAGCTTTACTTGTGGTTTGAGTGACTTTCTTCTTCTTTTTATGGGGAAACATATTTTTAATTTCTGTTCCACTGCTCTCAAACTATTGCTTTTCTTGAATCAGATGTAGTCCTTGAATATTTTAACCATCCCTCAGTTTTGTTTACCCTTTTAGAAATATCCACAAAATGATGTAAAATATATTTGCATGAATTAAGCTGCTGTTGAAAATAAATTGTAGATTCTTTCTCAGCTAAGCATCTCTCAGCTAGGCTGGAAGGGCCATTGTGTCCAGTTTAAACAACATCTCTACATTAATTCAGGATCTTTGACAAGTTTTCAAATGATTGTTGAGATCTCTGTGCAGGGACTTTCAGTAATGGGATTTGTAATCAGGACAATGAGTACACTGGTGTTTTTCATGCACACTAATATGATTCTCAGGTCTATTCTGGGTTTAGAAGATTAAAAACAATATTGATTTGTTCTATTCATGGTTTCTTACTGCAGTCATGTTTTGAATTTTTTTTATAGATATACAGTAATACTAACTACTGTAGTTCTTTTTTAAAAACAGTCCAGAAATCAGGAAAATTCAAAAATATTCATCACTAATAGTACAAGCTGGGGTTAGGACCCCACTGTAGACCACAAAGTACCAAGTGTTGTTTAAGTCAAAGAAATAAACTTAAAACCATCAGCTATTGGTATATTTAGCCATTTTTACTTTGTTAGATTATACATTTGAATCAACAATAGATGGAGGCACTAGAAACTTATCTTGGATGGAAAACAATACAGTTACAGTAGGTAGGCACGGACTTCTCAGTATAAATCCTTTCTCACATTTTCCAAAATATGCCAACACAAAACCAGCATAACAACTTTAAGCCATGGCATTACCTAAGGCCATTTCTTCAAGGTAACCATGAACCAAACAATTTTTTTATTTTTTTATATTTTAAACACGACATCTTTGAAGTTTATGGGTGAGCGTTCATAACACAACTACATCAAAACTGACAAAAAACAGCAATAAAGCAGCAGGTTTGCTGTGTGTGGTAGCAGACAGTTTGAGGATTTTGCAACAAAGTAGTAACAGAGATCAGTTTGATCACTAAGGTTTAAACACTTGGCCGGTAAGAGGTTCACTCAGCTAACTTTGACTAAAATCTAGTCAAAACAGACTGTAGTTAAAAACGAGAAATACTGTACATTTACTCTGAACAGCAATAACACCAAAAGGATTACAGTAAAAGTGATCAATCAAGTTATTTGTACCCACAGAAAGATTTCATTGCAGTGAAGGATGTCAGGTTCTTCTTCTTCTGTGAGGTTTAACGGCAGCTTACATACTTCAAGATGTATTACCGCCATCTAAAAACCCATTGCCCTCAGGAAATACATAAAGTATTTGTGTCCACATTTACTGGATCCCCATTCCAAAATGCTCTTCAAACATATTGGGCTTGTTAGTTTTGTCATTTGGTCCAGTAGACGTTTTCTTTCAACTAAATATTTAAAACAGTCCAAAATAATGTGCTTCACAGATTCTATACTCTGGCAAAAGTCACAACGTCCACTATTATGTTTCCCTATAATAAACAAAGTACTGTTCAGATTTGTATGACCTATTCCTAATCGTGTTAATATAGATTCCTCCCTCCTATTTCCTCCACAATACCTGGAACTGTAGACTGCATTCTGTACTGCATATAGTGGTCTTCCCCTTGTTTCATGTTCCCACTTCTGTTGCCATAACTGATTAATATGTTTCCATACAATACTTTTACCTTCTGTTTTCCTTAATTGGATATTTATGTCTACACTGTCTCTATTAATAGCATGTTTAGCAATCTGATCAGCCTTTTCTTTTCCCTGAACCCCTCTATGTGCAGGTACCCACATAAACACAATACTTCTTCCTTCCTTAGCCAGCTGAGAATGAGCAATTCTAGTTCTGATTAATAAATCCTGTCTTGATTTTGATGTTCCTGATCTAATGCATGACAAGGTAAATGCAGAATCACTACAAATAATTACCTTGTATATAGAAGATAATTTAATCCATTCTAAGTCCAGATAAATGGCATACAGTTCCACTGAAAACACATTTAAAGAAATCTGATGTGCGCTTACCAATTCCAATTTTATATTTCGGGACAACAACAGCACAACTAGTTCGACCTGATTCAGGATCTTTAGATCCATCTGTAAAAACCTGTACATACTCAGAATAATTTCCATCCACATCATAGTTGAATAAATTGCACAGTTCTGCTTTTGTGTTTCCTTTTCTAATTTGCAGTAATTCCATGTCCACTTGAGGCTCTTTCATTAATAAAAAAGGAACAGTTGACCCGATGACATTAGGTCTAAACACAACCTCAGAAACACCCAATGATCTTGCAGATTCTTCTCCTACCCATCCAAAGCTTAATGTTGGTTTCCTATGCCTTTCCCATGATTCCTTTAGCACAGTTTTAGTTGGATGACTATCAAGGTGTCCTCTGAGATGAATCCAATAATTAACCAGTAACTGTTTCCTTCATAGACACAAAGGCATCTCCCCTGATTCAACTAAAATTGCACACACTGGTGAAGTTTTGACAGCTCCAATACATAATCTAAGTGCTTTAGATGGATGACCTCTAGACGTTTTAGAGCCGATTTAGCTGCGGATCCATAAACTATACATCCATAGTCTAATCTGGACTTTATAAAGGATGTATAAATGTGTTTCAGTGACATGAAACCTGCTCCCTAAGTCACTCCCACCAGACACCTCATAACATTTAAAACCTTCTTACACTTATCAATATATCAATATGATGATTCCAAGTCAAATGAGAATCAACATAAACACCTAAGAAACAACTCCACAGTTCAACTTGATTTTTTCCTTCTTGAAGCTTGTGTGTTATAAACTCTAAATTTTGTCTTCTTTTCCATAGTGCCCCATCATTAGCAAATAAAGATCTCCCTATATCAGGGGCTACAGACATATGCACATCATTAATCATTACTGTGAATAAAACAGGACTAATAACACTCCCTTGTGGTGTTCCATTTTGTACTTCAAATTTACTGGATACTAATGTACATACTTTAACCTGGATAGATCTCCTAGTCAGAAAGTCCATTATCCAATTATACAGTCTGCCTTTAATACCCAACAAATGGAGTTTAATTAGCAGTCAATCTTTCCACAACATGTTGTAAGCTTTTTCAACATAAAAAAAATACAGCAGCCACTGACTCCTTATTTACTTGAGCCTTTCTGCTCTCATCTTCTAAACACAACACTGCATCCACAGTACCTCCTCCTTTCCTAAAACCACTCTGACAATGAGCTATTAGCTGATTATTTTCCAAGAAATAACTTAACCTCTCATTGACCATACGTTCCATCAGTTTACAGACATGAGATGTAAGAGCAATAGATCTATAATTTGATGGGTTACTAGCATCCTTCCCTGGTTTCGTAATAGCAATAACTATGGCATTCAGGCAAAGTCCCTTCTTTCCACACTTTATTAAACACCAACAATAACATTCCTAATCCCATTTTGCTAAAGTTTCTTAACATAATATAACATATTTCATCCTTTCCAGGAGCAGTCATCCCAGATTTAGCTAGGGCCCATTTCAACTCCTGCACAGTGAACACAACACTAAACTCATCTGCTATGCTCTTTTTTTCCTCAACACTTTTGAGTAAACAGCCTTTGTTCTTTCTCTACTTCCTTTCTCTTCAGATAAATTGTCTGATCTATGTATCTATTGTTTGCCAAGAGTTCAGCTTTACCTTCATTTGATTACACTAACACATTATTAATATTCACAAGTCCAGAATAAAACCAATTCCTTCGATCTCCTCCCATCTTTCGTATCATGTTCCAGATGTCACCCACAGGAGTTGTATTTCCAATTGAATCACAAAAATATCTCCAGTATTCTCTCTTAGCCTGACAAATCGTCTTTCTTACCATAGCTTGGGCTTTTTTAAACTTGATCAAATGTTGGAAATTGTGTGTCCAACACTTCAACACTTTAAAAACTTTATTGCACTTTCGAATAGCTTCTTTACATGGGAACAGGGGACAGGGAACAGCTTTCCTCTTATTAATTCCTTTGCTTTTGGAAATAGACTTCATAGCTGCTGCTCTAACACATTCAGAAAAAATATAGTTTAAATATTTGATACCTTTATACAGTTGAACAGAATATCACTCTCTTCTCTAAACTGTTCCCAGTCAGCCTTACCAAAAATCCATTTACCTCCCCTCCCAGACTCTTCCACATTTACCTGATATTGTACTTTACAAAATATAGGATAGTGAGCACTCCCCACTTCCTGACACACACTCCACTCACATAAAGAGGCAATGTTGCTAGAGACTAGAGTTAGATCAAGGACAGATTCCCTACCTGAATGTACTGTACATCTTTTCAAGTTTTTCTACCATCATTTAGACAAACTAGATTCCGACCATCTAACATGTCTTCAATCATTTGACCATTATAATCTGCCCTTTCACTACCCCACAGTGGGTTATGAGCATTAAAATCCCCACATCATATTGACCTTGTAGCCCCATGACCTCTTGATTCTAGTTTATCTATTTCAAGTCTCTTACACGGATTACAATAGTTCACCACCACTATATTTTCACCCAATGCCCATGCTTCCACCATTACATATTCCAGATCCTCATTTTCATCCACTCATCTAAAAGAGATCCCCTGCTTCACAAAAGTTGCACACCCCCCCTCCAGTTTCCTAATTACAGTATTTAATATCCTTGAATCACAAAATCCAGTCTAGACTCAAGCCATGTCTCCTGTACACACATAATATCAGGTTTCTCCTTTCTACTATCTACAAACCTTTTGAACTCCTGACCATTATCAATTAGACTCCTTGCATTCCATTGTAGAAGAAGAATTGTTACTGAGCAGTCGATACATGGTTCCTGGGTTGCCCGCACACTGAGTTCATCTCTTACCTCTTCCCACTTAAGTCCTACCTCATCAAGCTGATGCACTGCTGCCTTAACAATTATAACCTCTCAGTTTTAGATTTAACATCATAAGTAGCATTAATGACTCCAGCAATAAATGTAACCAATCTCTTTTTCTCATCCCAAGTTGACTTCCTGTCTTCCTTACTTTCAATAAATGCATGCACTTTTCCTTTCTTTCCTGTCTCTCTAATTCCCTGAGTTACCTTTTTTACTGCTTCTGCATAAGTTACTTTTTCCTTAACTTTTGTTTGCTGCACAACAATCTCTCTCTTTAAGACTTCACATCCCCAATAGGCCACACTGTGATTTCCTCCACAGTTACAACATTTTGGCTGTACTCCCTCTCCACACTTCCCATACTCGTGATCCCCACCACACCTAGCACACCTTCTTATTCCTTTGCAGTCTTTTGCCAAATGTCCAAATTCCTGACACTTGTAACACCTCATGGGTTTAGGGATGTATTATCTTACTCTAAACTTAACAAATCCAAAAAAATAACTCATCTGGGATCCTCTTACTTGTAAACCCAATTAGTACTGATCCCGTGTTCTTTTTCTCTACCCCTCTAGTCGACCTTTATGCACTTTTAACCATCTTATCTCAAACTTGTAAATTTAATACAAGCTCCTTCATTTCTATTTCCAAAGGTACACCTGAAATAACACCTCTACATCCCTGGATGGCAGACCTTTCACCCACCTTTACAACTTTATACACTTTTACCAACAGAAGTCAATTTCATTGCTTTTTCAACTTGTTCCTCACTACATCCAACCAACAGATTTCCATCTCTGAGAATTCTAACATACTTCACTTCAACTTTTTCTCTAATAATTTTGGTAAGTTTCAACGGATTTATTTTCTTTACCCCATCATCACCTTCAAACCTTTTCACAATATTTGGGATATTTGCTTTTTCATTCTTATCTACCTCTTCCTCACTCTCTGTTATCCCTACACTAGAATCTGTCTTATTTTTCCTCTTACGCTGACTTGGCTTTTTCCTAACTTCTGCACTCATTTCCTCTACTTTCCCCACTTAAACCAGCTTCCTCCCTGCTCTCATCATAATCCATAACACTACCCTCATCTCTCCCTGCCATTCTAAAGGACAGGTAAAAAAATGAGTGATGATTTCTGGTCCAGACCTATACAGGTCAACAAGTTATCACTATTTCTCATCCGACCCAGTCCAAGTTCAAAGTAAAGTCCAAACGTCCACAGTCCCCTCTGTTCAGTGCTTAGACACGACTCTGAAAACAAGATTCAAACATCCCGCTGTGACAGCTCGTCTCCAAAATCCAGCCACCATCCAGCAAGTACACTGCTGTGATTCTTCTTCTTCTTCTTCTTAGTGAGGTTTATTGGCGGTTGGCGAACACAGCGCATTACCGCCACCAACTGGACTGGAGAGAAGACGAGAAACGAAAACAACCACACCAAAAAAAAAAACAAAAAAAATATAAAAACCAAAAGAAAAAAAAGAAAAAATCGAGATTGACCAAATAAGCAAAGTGACTCGTAGGGACAGAATAAATAATAGTAGACCATTGAACGCCGTAGTCAGGATCACTGCAATCGGTCGGTCAAAGCCTGAGAGAGTTGAGACAAGTCATCAAGAGTGGTCTTGACAGATTCCCACTACAGTCCACATATTTTCAAGATCTTCTCCGCAGATCGAACGATGATCCGTATCCTGTCGTTGCGGCTCTTCGTTTGAGCAGAACAGTTAATAATGTCTGCCATAAACAGCACAAAATCAGTCTTGTCAACAAGCAAGGTGTCCTTCTGCACCAGAGCACATCCCGCACACGACCCGGGTTCTTTGGAAGCAGCAGCAACACGTGCCTCAGCCTTCAAATCGTTTGGAACCTTCTTAACGGCTTCCGCATAGCTGAGCCCCTGAGTAACCTTCACCCTCTGAATCTCCGCCGCCCGTCTACTCACAACACAACCCCCATAGGCAGAGCTGTGGGCACCACCACAATTGCAACATTTCAGAGCAGCCCCTACCTCACACTTACCATATTCATGGTCCCCACCACACCTGCCACACCTAAGCCGTCCTCTACAAGCCGCAGCAATATGACCAAACCGCTGACATTTAAAACACCTCAGCGGCGGGGGAATATACAACCGGACTGCATAACACAGGTAACCAACACAAACCTTGTCCGGAAGAACACTACCCTCAAAAGTAAGAAGCATTGACAGGCTGTCACATTTGACGCCATCCCTTGTCATCTTCATGCGTACGACGTCCGTTACCTTAGCGTTAACAACATTCTCCTTAAATTCAACAGCAGACACCTGCACAGGGACGCCCGTGACAACACCCCTGACAAGACAATCATAAGGAAGAGAGCAGCAGACCTGTCCACCACTCAACTTGTCCAACTGAAGAGCTTTTGCCTTCTGCATTTCTCATCACCAATCGCCTTACGAATCGCAGACGTCAACAGCATCGGATTCCAGCTCCCAAACGAAACCCCATCTTGAGCCAGTCTAACAAGTACTTTATGCTCCATAGTCGGCCCCTTCGCTACCTCCACACCGACGCCATCGCTACCATCCGACCCGCTACGAAAATCTTTTTCGTTTCTTCTTCCGAGCAACATCCCACGCTCCAAACCTCCCTCCACCAGTGTCCACACCGCCCGATCCGCTGTCCGACCCGTCACTTGTGTCCGACATCTCTCGTAGCTTAGCCTCCCCCAGCGATGAGTCACACTGGACTGCAGCCTTAAATAGTAGAAGGACCTCGTCATATGGATGGCCGCCAGCTGGTGGTAATCAGCGGCCACTTTGGAGGAGGAGCTGCAGGCAGTGGAACTCTCACAAATATAATATGCACATGCAAAACAGAAACGATTTGACGGGACCTGCTCCATAATAAAGATGCATAATCAAAGGAAGCTAGTGGCATTCAAGAAGCGCCGACCTTCAGAGACATATGCTTGTTATTACCAGCCATTAAGATCCAAACTTAAGCACATTCTGAGAAATTATGCATTTAAATGCTACAGTTTAGTCATCTCTGCATTCCCCAGCGAGCTGTAGCTCAGCATTTCCTGAGGCACTAACTGATGTATGAAGCTGTAGATTGCAAGACTTTCTGGTGCAGAAAACATAAAAAGCACCCAGTTCACAGATTAAAAAGAAGAAAATAATAAAACTCAGTGGCTTCTGGCCTGTTGATGCTCATTTTTTTGGAGGACGTAAGTTGATTTTATCTCTTAAACTGCTATCTTAAAAACAGTTTTGACTTCTGACTCTGATTTATAGCATTTGAATGCATTCTTTGTAAATGCTCAGAAGACAAATTTAGTTTATGTAATTAAAAAAAAATGGTTCTGATGTTTTCTTTGGGCAAAGCTAAGTACACAATCAGTTTAATCTATTTGTCAAAACAAATATTCTGAAAATATTTATATAATACTGTATATAATATCCTATCTTCATGATACAATTAAAAAAAGCTGTTAATATGTTTGTTCAGCAGAATATTGCTGAAAGCAAAGGTGGAGTGATCATGTTTTTGCCCGTGTCTGTGTGTGCGTGCTTGTTTAGCTGTTGAGTATTCATTGGCTGTACATCTACAGCCCAACCAAGATGGCTGCCACCTCAAAGCAACTTTATCAAACACCAAAAGTGGCTATAACTGTCAGTTTTACAGAAAATGAGCTCAAATTTGGCATATTAGTAGCTGAGACTAATTCACAGTTTCTATTCTACGCACTAACAAATAATATTAAATTTGTATTAAAACGTTGCCTTCAACTATTAGAATAAACCACAGTTTGTCTGTTAGCAAAATATCTCAAGAACCACAGGGATTTTAATGAAACATCAAAGTTCATGCTCAATAATCCAGGTAAAAAGTCCAACAAAGTTCAGTCAGGTCATCTGGAAGGTTTCCTTTTTTGTTGTTGTTGTTGTTGAGACGTTCCGTCCTTCATCCAAAGGACTTCATCAGTCTGAGGAGCCACAACAAACAGTCCCACAAGCAGCACACTCCCATAGTGGACCAACCAGTTTGCTGGTGATAAGATGGTTTCTGGGGCTCGCCCTCACCCCGGTCAACTCCTCTGAGGCAGCCATAGCCAAAGTTGTTCAAAACATCAAAGTTCATTTTGTTGTGGCTTCTCGGACTGACGAAGTCCTTTGGATGACGGACGAAACGTCTCAACACCAACAACAACAACAACAAAAGAAACCACTCAGATGACCTGACAGAACTTTGTTGGATTTTAATGAAACTTTCAAAAAGTGACCATTAGTTGTACATCTACACCTGATTAACTCTTCATGTCAGTTATATTTAGGATGGCCTCCACTGCTAACAGATCATAGGAAACAGAAAAGTGAAGATTCTCAACTAAAATGTCACGTGGTTGTAACCGAGCGGTTTCTCTAATACATAATCTGAATAAGAGACATAGTTCAGCACCTTTCCTTAAAGTCTTGGCTTTAACTTTTTGAATCAACCTTATCTGTCTGTTAGCAAAATGTCTCATTAATCACTGAACGGGGTTTTTTAAGTACCAGACAGTAATCACTAAATGTACATCAATAGCTGATTAACTTTTGGAGTGACCTCAATTTAAGATTGCCACCACAGCTAACTGTTGTCAGCCTAGAATAAATTGGCTTTACCTTAACAAATTTAACAAAGATTGAGCTGAAATTTAGTGTGGCAGTAGCTGAAAGTCATCCACAGTGCATATTTTAAGTGCTCACATACCTTAGTTTAAAACTCTGGTATAAAATTTGGCAGTCGATATATTCTCCTTTGAGGAAATTTGGGCCTTTAATTTATCAGAGAATTGTTAATAATGAGCACATTACTTACTTCTGTCCCCCAAAGTGACTTTCTTTATCTAAAATTGCTAAACTTTTGGAACACCACCTTCTATTTTATGCTTCTCTGCTTTTAGATCTTGGGTACATTTGTGTTTCAATACCAAGTCAGCCCTAAACACATTCCTCTAATGACAACCACCAGCCTTCCCTTATCTTAACCAATGATTTTTTTCCTTCTTGTGTCTAAACATAAATAAAGAAGTGAACGTAATCGACCCAGGGATTACGTTTCCTCCACATTACGACCCAGGAAACAATTTTCTAAGGGACAGAGCTGCCTTGGAACACATTCTGTGCAGCAACTATTACAGTATATCACTTCTTCACTAATGCACTATCCTATTCAGCTTTATTGTTTTGCCTACAGTCTGATTGAATTTTCAGCTTTTGTCTGGAATTTGAGGAGAGACTGAGCTTCCTGTCAGAGTCACTCACAGCCCGGGAGCGGAGCCTTATGGGAACACTTCAGTGAGCGTTAAAAACACAACTTACCCGCAGTCTCCATCGTACAAAGATCTTACATAAAAGAAACAATAAGGGCTGCCGTGTAGAATATACTGTTTATTCTAAGGCGGTAGTTTTACTAGATTATTACAATTTCGTCAATTTTATTAACTGACTTGCGTTCTTTCACATCAGGGAATTATGATGGCTCAGTTGATAGAGCTGTTGCCCCTCAGTGACAAGGTTGCCGGTTCAAATCCTGGTCCAGGGCCTTTCTGGGTGGAGTTTGCATGTTCTCTCCGTACATGCGTGTGTTTTCTCAGGGTAATCCAGTTTCCTCCCACAGATCAAAAACATTCACGTTAGACTGATTGGTGACTCTAAATTGTCTCTAGGTGTGCATGAGAGACTGAATGGTTGTTTGTCTCGTTTGTCTCTATGTGTCCCTATGATGGACTGGAGACCTGTCCAGGATGTGTCCCACCTCTCCCATAGTGATAGCAGCTGGATATGGGCACCAGTGACCCCACAGCCCAAAAACAAGTGGGTAAAGATAATGGATGGATGGATGAATGGATGGATGGACAGATGTATGGACAGACAGATGGATGGATGAACATATGGATGAATGGATGGATGGATGGACAGACAGATTGACAAATGGATGGATGGATGGACAGATGTATGGACAGATGGATGGACGGATGGACGGCTGGATGGACAGATGGATAGACAGATGGATGGATGGCTAGATGGATGGATGGAAAGACAGAACGACAAATGGATGGATGGATGGATGGGCAGATGGATGAACAGATGGATGATGAATAGACAGACGGACAGACGGATGGATGGACATTTCACATCATATTGTATAATATTATACTGTTCCTAGTTTGAGGTATTTTAATTTGAAAATATCTCAAGTGGTTAAGATTTGACACAAAAAAAAAAAATTAAAAACATATTTGCATTCACACCTCTTAATGGAAACATTGAGCGTCTTCATCTGAATGTGATCTTAGTTTTGCGTCCACGTTTCATGAAACTCTTTACAAACACACGACTCCCTGCAGGCTGGTTGACTTCAGGTTGGAGCATCGTCATTCTAACAAATATCCTTCACATGATTCTACAGTGAGGCTGAGCTTCTTCTGATCTAAGGCAGCTCCTTGTTGCCTGCGGCCCAAGTCAAAAGGGCGATGGTGTTTTTGACCGTGTGTGTGAGTGAGTGCATGTGTGTGCAGCAGCGAGTGTTAATCAGTCCTTCAGGAAACTCGAGGCCTTTAATAAATGTATTTTTGGAGCTTGAGAAGACAAACCAACACCGCGTCCCACTGTATGTGTTTGTTTAGCTCTGCATTAGAATTAAGTGACTTTCTCCTGACTCTGAAGTTTCATGAAAATGTGAAAACAGTGTAGCTTCTCACTTATGTGCCTTTTTATTTCACCAGGTGCTCTTGGCCCGAGGCAGAGCATTATGTAAATGTAAAAACTGAGGACTTGGACAGAACTACACCACATCTGGCCCATATTCTGCCTGCGCTACCGCTGCTATCCCAGAATATTCAGATCCCCGTGGAAACGAGGCATGCTACAAGAAATGCAAGAGTGTTCATGTGCACTTTAATTCCACAGTGCACGTTCCTTCCCTTAAACTTGCAGTGTAATGTAGCTTTCACATTAAATACGCAGAGAGGCGAGCCACATGACGACGTGACACAGGACTTTTACACTGGAGCCAGTTTGTTATCCCAGTTTGACAGCACATGTGATGCTCTGATAGTTCCACATCCCCTGCTGTCTCCATCGCTAACACGGCACCTGAGTGTAACTGGGAGCAATGGCACAACACCCTTCCTGTAAGCCAATCGTTTAAGAGGTTTCAAGTGATCTCTCGCCTGTCCTTGCTCACTCATCTATCTTCTGATCCTTTTGCTTGTTCTTCTGAAGAGAACGCATCCATCTTGAACTAAAGGCTCCACCAAGTGTTAACACAGAAAATCTGAACAGGATAATTCAGTTCAATTCAGTTTATTTATATAGCGCCAAGTCACAACAGAAGTCATCTCAGGGCACTGAACAGAAACGTTCATATA
>JARVGV010000712.1:0-10288 GCA_031762435.1 Hypsolebias longignatus
TACATACATACATACACACAGTGCTTTCTATATTGGTAAGTTATTTTGATGGAATGGCCGATGACCGATATTTAACTTTATTGCTAATATCGGTCGATATTGATACCATGCCGATAATATCATGCATCCCTAGTCAAAACTAATTAAGCCAACAAAAAAAAAAATCAGGAGCCTACTTATAATAGGGCAGGTGGTCATAATTTTATAGCTGACAGGAAACATGGCATGAAGCAATGTGGCTTAATCTTTTTTTGATTTTGGAACAAGACAAAGCAATGCCCACATTAAAAATAAACTCTATGGTGGCAATGGTATGAGAATATTTATGAATGTTTTTTGCATTACACTTTGGTCACTTAACCTCTCAGTGTACATTCTAGAAGAAATGCTTTTTTTCTTCAAATGAGAAACTATTATTATAGTATGATTTTTGAGTTATAAATATCATATCAAAGATTTCGAGTTAAGAAACGAAACGTGACCCCCCCACTGCTTTAAGAAAAAAAAATCACAATTGTGTTTTTTTTTTTTTTTTTTTTTGGCAAAACAAGACAAATGAGATAAAGTGCTGCTAAAATGAACAAAAACACAAGTTTTTCCTCTCTTTTGTTCAGCCAAATGATTCACTGGCTGAAACGTCAGGGGAGGAGTTCAACTGAGACCTAGCCTCTGTGACTCGACCTAAAGAGAACTCTGAGAAGTCCGTGTTGTGTCCTCGGAGGCTTACTTGTCCGTTGGTGACCGTAAACTGCGAGGACGATGCAGATCTTGATGTCTGGAAATGTGATTTGAAGTTCTGTTCAAAAGAGCTCATCTGGAAAGCCTGCAGCATCCCTTGTGAGGAGTCCGTTTTTTTAGAAGGCGAAACCTGCTCCAAGAAGTCCTCCTCAGCAGAGGGCGAGGTGGTCTCGTCACCTGAAAATGAAAACGAGTGGTGGGAGTCTCCTACCAGTAATCCAAAATGAGGTTTGTCTAAAGTGGATCTCATTGGAGAGCTCATCCCTGATTTGAACCTGCTGGGAGAGGAAAACTGTTTCTCTGTGGAAAGCAGAGGCTGTCCAGCTAACGTGGGGTTTTCGGAGACCAAACTGAGGCTCTGGCTTGTCAGGTAGCTGTCATTCTGACTGGTCCTCTCCAGCGCTTGCTGCAGGAATTTGGAGTACTCTTGCAAGAGACTGACTTTTTCAGAAGGCGGCTGTGCTTGGGCACTGGAGGCTCCGAGGCTGTCCACGGGGCTGCTATCTGAAACGTCGGAGGAGTTAATAGATATGCTCGAGGTCACCTCTGTGTCAGCAACACTAAAAGAAATGTCCGACTGACCATTACCTTTGTTGGAGTAGTGGTCCAACAAGGTCTGAAGAACCTCATCGGGCAAAACGTTTTTCTCATGCGTCGTCTTCATCTCAGTGTTGATTGGCTGGGGCTCCAGGATGGTGGCAGGGACAGTTTCATCAATGACAGTTGACACAGTCTGCGTGACAGACGGCTGCGAAGAGATGCTGCTTGTAATCAGGCTGTACTCCCGACCGTTGTTGGACATGGCAGCTTGAAGGTAACGCTTCTTCTTGAGAAACTGCATGGCATCGTCGTAGTTTGTGCTGCTGGCTGCCGGTTTTGTTGGTCCTTCTTGGAGAGTTTCAACTGATTCGAGTTCAGAGTTTCCCTCGGCATCTAAAAGGCTTTGCTTGTCCACGATTTCAAAAGAGTACTGTCCCACTTTATCACTTTCCTCATAGGAGGACAAGGAGGTGGGCAAACATGGAGGGGTGTGCTCACTGGACTGTTTAAGACTGCCTTTGGGGACTTTCTTCAACACGATTTTAGGTGGGGTCGCTTCTTCTGGCGTCAACTGCTCGTCTTCGTGTTCGCTGGCTGTTTCTTCAGGAAGTTCCACTGAGTAGTCAGCAATCACATATTCATGTTTGACCTTGGAGGTCACATTGTATAGCGACGGACTTTCTATTTTATCTCGACTCTGCTCCTCCTTCTCTTCGGTTTCTTCCATAGAAAAGGTGTGCCTGTCTGTGTGGGTGGCAGCAGAAGATCCTAAACTCTTTTCTGCACATTTTTGGCGCTTTTTCTTGGGTAGAGAATACTCTTTGTGAAGAAACAGAGACCCTGAAGAATCGACTTCGCGCACAGGTCCACCTTTACCAGCGGTCTTGTTGGTCTTCTTTTCTCTGTTTTCGTGACACATTCGTCTGTGTTTTAAAACCCGGTCCGTCCTGGAGAAGTACTGGAGACAGAAAACACAATACTGACGTAACGCTGCTGTAAACAGACAATTGTAAAAGGCTTAAAATATATATTTTTACACTTTTGAGAGTCCAACCCAGCAAATGAACCTTGATATTTTCAGGATACCCTGGCTCCTTATACAGTATTTGATTGCAGTTGATTGAAATACTACATTAACTTCAGCTAATCCTGACATTTATAGTTTTATCTTCATCATCATTGTTCATCTCCTTTTCCACAACGGCTCTCTAAATCATGTCGACTTTCCCAAACATTGACCCCCAACTGAATTAAACACAAATCTGTCTGACTTATACATAGTAATTGTTTCAAAAGGGTACAAGTGATTTATAGTAAAACTATAAAAAGTGCAGTTTTTTTTGTTTTCTGTTCCAGAAGCCTCATAATGAATATACAGTATTAGAAATAAAATGACAAAAACTATTGGAATATTGTTTAAAATAAAAGATTTAATAAATGTAAAAGGCTTGCATATTATATACTCTTCCTTGGTTATGCCCTATTGTCATATTGCTCAGAAATATGGGGAAATGAAAATAAAGCTACTATTGACATATTAATAAAGTTATACAAAAGCTATTAAGATTATTTATAGTGTGATATTGTGAACCAACTAATAAACTTTTTATTCAAAGTAATACCTTAAAATTTAATGACATTGTTTATAAAATACTGGAAATAATGTACTGTAAAGCACTGAATAAACGTCTTCCTTCTGGAATTCAGAAATTATTTAAGTTAAGAGAGAGTAAATATAATTTATGAGGTTTGTTAATATTTGAACAAGGCAAAGAGAAAAGTAAAGTAAAATCTAGATATATTTCAGTTAACGGCATGAAACTGTGGAATGAACTGAATGTTGATCTCAAATTATATGCTTTTTTTGGTGAGCTTTAAAAGAGCCTTAAAATGTAAAATTAAAGCTTATGGAGATGTTATGTAGATGTATATATGTATTGTGTAACCATGTACGTATGTATAAAGTGTGAGTATGTGTATGTATTATATACATGCATATTTAAATATACGGTGTGTCTGTATGTGTACTTATGTACAGTATGTACGGTATATTGACAGTAAATACCTGTCATTACTGCTGAGTCTATGAATAGGGTAGGCAAGTATAAGTCTTGGCTTCAGCCCATTCCTTTTTTGGTAAATGAATGATTTACCATTTTATATTGTTTTCCTTTTTTATAGTGTTTTTTAATTTACCAAAATAAAGTTGAGTTGAATTTAATGAACTGAATTTAAGTCTGGAAAATGCCAAAGGTTTAATTATATTGTTGCTCAAGTTGTCACCAAAACAAGAGTAATAATACCTGGTGACAGTAGTCACATTGGTAAGGCTTTTCTCCACTGTGAGTCCTCTTGTGTCTCTCCATGTGATACTTTTGGATAAACCTCATCCCACACTCGTCACAGCGAAAAGGCTTCTCACCTAAATAAAAAGACAAAAAATATGAGGCTAACATGACTGAGAAAGTCCTTGCAAATACTGTACTTCAACGCTTTTTGTCACCCACCAGTGTGGATCTTCTCGTGTCTCTGGAGAAGATATTTCTGAATGAAGCGCATGTCACACTGGCTGCACTGAAAAGGCTTCTCACCTAAAGTTTGAAAAACATAATGGAAAAACAACATTATCAAAACATATAATTTCAAATGAACAGTTTATAAAGCCATTTTAAAATAAATTGGGGTATTCCATACCAGTGTGAATGAAGACATGCCTCTGCAGATGGTAGTTTGTTCTAAATGCAGCGTTACAGTGAACACAAACGTGACACTTGGGGTTTGGGACGGTCACAGAGCCATCATCATTCATGCTGAGAATCTGTAACAGCAAAAAGAACAACAAAGTATAAACTTCATTTATACATTTGCAAACTAGTTAAAAAAAAGGGGAAAAAAAATCAAACATGAGTGCTAGGTTTAAAAAAATATATATAATAATAATAATTTGTACTTTTGCTGGTGAGCGCTGCTTCCTTTTTTTCTTCTTGGGACACGCACCCTGGTCCTTGATTGCTTTTTTGTTCTTTGTAAGGAGTGCTGGGTCAGAAAGCTTCAGCTCTTGCTTGATGCTCAACTGTAAAAGCAGGACCATAGGCAGTCGAGACATTTATTATGACAAATTACCTACTTTATGAAGCTCCCGGCATGCTAGCAGTTCATAAGCCTGGCAGGTGGAAACAGGCAAAAAGAGAATACTCTAACCATGTGAGGTCACCTGAATATAAAATTGCCGCAGGCATAACAAAGTGAAGAACCTCAGGTCCTAGACTATTTAAGACAGGCTGTTTGCAGCTCTTTCAGACATATACATAATTACAGAATTTATATCAATTTACATAGTCAGCAGAATCAATTGTATCGTCTTTAGTGTAGCTTCCATAATTTCTGTGTAGCAGATAAAGGGTGAGTTTTATCTTCTCATATCTGCCATACATCTAATAAAACCACTGTCATCCATAATGCAAAATGCAGCTTTCTGTTTTAGAGCACCTGCTAAAAGAAGCTCATACAATCCAACAGCTGTCACTTTGGACTAAAATATTTCTGTGTGAATAAATACGAGTGCTTAAAGAACTGATAGCATGACTTTTCAGGCCAATGTCTGTGGTCTGTGTAAAAAGTGAAGACATCAAAACATGACTACTACTCCAATCAGCATCAACTCACTGGCATATGAAGCAAGCATGGCAGCTTATTGGTGAGCTTTAGAGGGAAATGTACTCCCACCTCGCCCCCTCCATCCTCTTCACCATTTTTTGTCACCTCCTCCTGCATCATCAGCTGCTCTGGAGGAACCAGGTCATGTGTAACCAATGAACTTCCAGTCAAGTCCTCATCATCTTCATCATCGTCATCATCATCGGCCAGCAGAGGGTGGTTTGCCAGCGATCGTTCCCCAAGAGTCATCACCACCAGTCCTCCTCTGGCACCCAGGCTAACTCTCCCTCCTCCATCCATTCCTCCGCTGCTGCACTTGAGCAACATACCCTCCAACTTATCCTCAGCATTCATCCTTTACATTGAGCACTTTTTAAGTCTGTTGAACAAAAAGACAAAGAAGAAGAAGAAACAAATAGATAAAGTTCATGCTCAATAATCTAGGTAGAAAAATCCAACAAAGTCAGGTCCTCTGGACGGTTTCTATTTTGTAGAAACTGTCCAGAGGATCTGACTTAACTTTGTTGGACAAACAGGTAAGATTGCCAAAGTCAAATAATTTAAGACCAGCAAACAAGGTAACTGACATTTAGCTATGATATCAAGCACCGGTACCAACAACATAAAAAAATGTGGGTGAAAAAAGGTGAAACACCCACACCTGCCTCCAACCTCATTTGCCCCACTCTGGGCCTCTGAGCAAGGCCCTTAACCCCCACCATCTGCTCCCTAAACAGGTCTCTCTTGAAAATGAGCTATTGTGGCTCTATGAGACTACCTGTATAAATAAAGGGTACAGGTAAATGAAAAAAAAAAAAAAAAACCTATGAGCTTCAGAAATTACTTGCAGCTAGTGCCAACTCCCCCTAAATGGATCCACAGGTAATGATTAGCAAAAATACAGAGACGACAAATTTAAACACAAACACAATCACAAAAGACAGTCAGTGTAAAATACACAAGTTTGATTGTGATACATAATATAAAAACAGTAAAAATACCTACATAATAAAAAATAACTGGTAATTTTATAGAAGCTTACAGTTTTCACTTTCTGCATAAGCCATAAGCTATGCCTAATTGTTGTAAATGTTACATTTAAATGTACAGTTGTAAGGTAGTTTATTTCCTGCCTCAACTGAACCATAAGAAAGACACATTATTTTTGAACAATGAAAAGAATGAGCCAAATAACCTGGTACTGTACTTCTTTGGCTGACAAACAGCACATTCTAGGGGCTTTGTGGTTTCATATTTAGATTATTGTTCTAACATTTTTTATAGATCTAGAAACCATCTTTAAGAAATGGTATAACTTGTAATGGATGCTGTGTTCTCACAAGTTCTCAATCTAATGTCAACAATGCCTCCTCTCAGTAAAGCCTCCATTTTTGTAATGAGGTCAGACTTTGTTCCTCTGATCTTATCTTACAAATGAAATGTATGGATCATATAAAGTGTTGGAAAACACACCACGTGGGTGAAGAAAGGTTAGATCCAGTTCACTCATGCAGCCAGTGACAAGTTTCAAGTGTTTTTTTTTTTTTTTAATGTACTATTCTGTTATTCGAAGATAAATAAGTAGCTATAACAAACACTGCCAATTACCTAGACAGGTATTCAATATTGCAACATTATAAGAACAATGTAGCTCCTGTAATTACAATACAAGACCGTATTATTTAAATAAGTAACGTTGGTAATCGCTTTATTTAACACGGAAACGATAGCTAACCTAGTTTTGAAAAGCTAAGCTAGCGTTTGTGTACATTTAATGAGCGATTTAAAACCATAACAAATCAAACTGACCTGCCGTGAAACCGGTTTAGATAAAAATGTATGTCACGACAACGAAAACAAATTAACAGCTAATGTAAACACACTCACTGCCATTCAGGTTTAGTGACTTAGACCCTAAGCTAGCCAGCTAGCTAAACCCGCTCGTCAAAGCTGCTGGTGCACATTTCAAAGACCTTCAACAGAAACTTCCGGAAAAGGAGCAGACTGCCTTCAAAATAAAAGACGTCGCACTCGTTTTTAATACAGGCTAATAAACATGAATACAGTACTAGTACTGTATGCTGGTGGGCTTGAAAATTATAAATGTGACACCTGTGCAACTAGTGAGAGAAAAAACATCTACAGGTGCATCTAAAAAATTAGAATATCATGAAAAAGTTCAATTTTTTGTGTCAATCGTTTCAGAAAGTAAAACTCACTTTTCATTACACATTGAGTGAAATATTTCAAACCTTTATTTCTTGTATTATTGATTACTATGGTATGAAAAAAACAAATTCAGTATCTCAGATAATTAGATTATTCCATAGCCAGGTTTTGGGCCCACTGGCAGGTTTTCTTTCATTCAAGCTTTATTTATACAGGTTAGTCTCATTAAGTCACGAGGAGTCATTTTCAAGAGAGACCTGTTTTAGACAAAACTAGGGGTGCACCGATTGCAGTTTTCTGGCTGATCACCGATCACCAATTTCTAAATAGTGACCTGCCGATTCCGATTTTGGTCAAGACCGATTTTGTTTTATTAGCGACGCTGTCAGGTGTAAAAAGGTCACAATGCACCTTCAATTTTCCAGTGATTCTTTATTGAAAAACATACCCTTGAGCAATATCCTACAAACAATTCAAACTTGTTCCATGAGGTAGTGCTCTGAAATATAAATGAAGTTTAGACAATTGTTGTTTAAACAAACAAACAAAACAAAAAAAAAAATCTGTAAAATCTGTTTCTCATGCAAGTATCAGCAGATTTCCGATTTCCCAAAATTAAGGAAATAGGGCCCGATAAATCGTCCGGCTGATTTAATTGGTGCACCCCTGGATAAAACCACAATTAAGGTACAAACAACTTTAAATAACAATTAAATGCAAATGAAGTAAAAAAAAAAATAGTGTTGTAAAACAAAATCAAACCTAAGTGTCTTATAAAACAAGGTAAAATACTAAAAGCAGGAATATGTTTGACTTTTCTACTTAACTTATCCATCCATCCATTATCTTTTACCCGCTTCTTCCATTTTGGGTCACGGAGGTCGCCGGTGCCCATGTCCAGAAATGACTGTGCAAGGGGCAGGGTACACCCTGGACAGGTCGCGAGTCCATCACAGGGACACAGAGACAAACGAGACAAACAACCATTCGCTCTCTCACTCCCACCTAGGGACAATTTAGAGTTAACATGCATGTTTGGTCTGTGGGAGGAAACCGGAGTACCCGGAGAAAACCCATGCATGCATGAAGACAACACACAAACTCTACCTAGAAAGGCCCCCGGACTGAGATTTGAACCGGCAACCTTCTCGCTGAGAGGCAGCAGCTCTACCAGTTGCGCCATCATGCTGCAATTGTTTAAAATCCCATAAAGAGGTCAAAGTGGACAGCTTCAGGTATTTTTGCAAGGTGTTCCACGTCAGTCCACACTGAAGGGACGCCGCAGGTAATGATGACCTGAGAGGTCAGAGGCCAGTTTGGCAAAGTTTCAAATCCAGTTGGAAAATGAAATCAGCACCTTCATTAAGCTTGTCAGCAGAAGGAAGCATGAAGTGCTCTAAAATATCCTGGTAGATGCTGCGCTGACTGTAGAATTCAGAAAACACAGTGGACCAACACCAGATGAAATGGCCCCATCATCACTGACTGGAAACTTCACACTGGACTTTAAGCAACGTGGATTCTGGGCCTCTCCATTCTGGGAACTTAATTTCCAAAGGACACACAAAATTTACATTAATCTGAAAAGAGGACATTGGACCACTGAGCAACAGCCCAGTTCATTTCTCTTCAGCCCAGGTAAGATGCTTCTGACGTTGTCTCTGGTTCTGGAGTTGCTTGACTTGAGGACTGAAACATACCCATGTCTGGAAGTTCTGATTAGGACGTGACACCATGAGTTTCCAATATTGAACCTCTTCACAATATTCAAATTTTTTGAAACTTTGAATTTTTTTTCTCATTATTTGCAAGCCATAACCATCAAAATCACAAGAAATAAAGGCTTGAAGTATTTCATTATACAGTACTGTATATGTAATGAATCTATGTAATGAGTTTTACTTTCTGAAATGATTGACCAAAAAAAATTTTTTTTTCACGATATTCTAATGTTTTGATGCATCTGCATACTGTATCAACCTACAACAAAACCAAATATAAAAGCTCCCTTTCTGCAAGATAGTTATATAATCTAAACCTTAATCAATAAACATATTTATAAAAACATTACAACTATTAGTAAATGAAGAAAAAAAATGGTTGTTGATATTATAAACGTAATTAATACAGAACAAATACATGTACAGTACTGCATTCTCACTTTTTATTTAAGATCCACTACATTATGATCACATTATTCCAGGAAAAGTGTTGCAGTCTTTATTAAATAAATGTTGCTGCCATTGTAACATACCAACACATATTATCTTATTTTCTTATTTCAATTTCAAACCACAACACATTGAACTTTAAACGCTTTTTACTGCTCACCGTTTGGTCTTTTATTTTGAAGGGCAACAACACCGGAAATTGCTTTTTGCTTTCGAACGTTAACACCTTTATGGCCTGTTTTAGCGAGTTAGCCGCCAGCTAGTAGGTTACAATTACTCGTCAATGCATTACCGTGTATATTTTTAAACATTTGACACTATCGTAGACACAGCAACGTTCTCTTATGTGTAACAAAATAAAAATAAAACCCGAGCGCTTCAATATGCGACACATGACACGTAAAACATCATTTTACCAACTTATCAACAGGGCTAGCTTCTTAGCCACTGCTTAGGCCAACCTGACATTTCCTGGCTAGAAAAGTAATTATACATCTCAAACAGTTGTATTACATATCAAGAGCGTACATGCGACACGCTGTCCGCTGAAACAGCGTTATATATTCTTACCTGTGTGGTTTAAATCCGTTTAGCCATCATGACTTACGGAAGGCAGTGCAATGATTGAGTGCGAAATACAGTAATCGACGAAAAATACAACATCGCGTTTGATGAGGGCATGAAATACGTGTGTTTGTCGTCATCTAGCGGTTAAACATGGTAAGCGACGAAAACTGCGCATCTCAACACCTTCAGGACGTTTTAATAATCTATGGTCAGCCATGACTTGTCTTTGTTGTCATTTATTTTTTTTTTTTTTGTGGTAGAATAAACATTAGTGGCATAGAAGCTTAAAAAAAAATAGCCCATTAAGAATAATCCATTAGGTTTAACAAGGGGTTTATGTTGATTTGACACAATTTAAAGGCTGGATTATACATTAAAAACACCTGTTTCGTGCGTACAATTAAATTTTAACAAATTAAGTTCTTCATATCAATGATAAAAACTAT
>JARVGV010000713.1:8431-24884 GCA_031762435.1 Hypsolebias longignatus
CGGCCGTTCGAAGTTGTTTTACATTGAAAAAACGTGTTTAAAAAGACGTTACCGATCGCCGTTTTACTTCCGGTTTAGTTTACGGCCGAAAATCCGCATATACGGCCGCGGATCCGGGCGGATCCGGTTTAAGGCTAAATCGGTTTACGGCTGAGCCGTTAGAAAGGATCTCAGCCGTAAACCGGGGACTACCTGTATGTTAAAAAAAGTGGAAAAATCCATAAATATGTCGCTTTGTCGTATACGTTGTATCTATTATGCGTTGTATCTGGCGCGTCATGTTTGTTATGCGTCACTGCTGACAACCCAGAAATGTTGGCAAAACCTGGGAATGTGGGCCAGTGTTGTGCCAAAAATCGATGGGCTGCCAAATGGCGGCCACGGAAGTGTGCACGGGAGGACTTTAACAAGAATTTAACAAGATTAACACTTAAAAACAATTAATTGTTTGCTCGAAATTATATTAAAGGTGTGTCTCAGTCTAACTTTTGCTTAATAAATACACTTTAATGGTCAAATTAGCTGCATTTTTTGCTGGTTTGACTTGTTCCAACAAAGGTGGGGGCTTTATGGCAATCCGATTGTGTCATGAATAGCTGGTAAAGATTCTCGACAAAAACAGTAAAGTATAAACTATAATAAATAAAGTCCAGTTGTTTGTGTCTTGAACTTTTTTGAATTTGTCATTATAGCCATGTTTACCTATTACATGGTACAACGGCACGACTTACTGCTACTACTACTCTGCTGCCATCAAGTGGCTGAAAGTGGTGGTACTGAGAATGAGTGAAAAAGGTCATATCTCAGCCAAATATGGGGTTTATAAATATGGGGGAAAAATCCATAAATATGTTGCTTTGGCCGATAAGTCGCAGGGCATGCAAATCATGCAAAAAAAACCAAAAAAAAAAACGCGCCTTATAGGCTGAAAAATACGGTACTTAGATTGTGTTGATGCATTCAAAAACATCTGAAGACGTTCTTTTATAAATAAGCATTTAGCTTGAAGCTAAGTTTTGTTGTGTTTTACCTGTATTTTTTCTATGTATGGATGTTTATCTATTTTGGTGTATGTTAATACAGTACTTTACTGCTTCTTGAGTACCTTGTGATGCCATATCTATGAAAGGTGTTATATAAGTAAACTACTTATCTTGATATAAATATAAAAAAAACTATAAAATACCTTTGAATTGAAGGAGGGTTGACTTTCTTTATCCAATGCAACAACGGCTCACATGCAACCGTAACTTTATGCTTTACTACTAAAACTGTTGCCTTTTTCATCCAGCTGCCAAACCATAACCTTCAGCGGTCATCATCTTCCATGCTCCGTGTGAACTTTTTTGGTTTGTTTGTTTTAAATGTAAAAGACGTAAAGGTTCAGCGACACCAATCTGCCCTTTTATCGTCGTCCACCAGGTACAAAACGTTTGGAGTGCGTCTCTCCAAACGGCTTGGGACGAAAAGTGGTCCACCCAACCCTGAACTACCCCTTCAGCATGGTTTACTACAAGAACCACTTTTACTACACGGACTGGAGGAGGTAGCCGTGTTCTTCTTCCCGTCTGAGTCTGAACCGTTCGTTCATCCACGACAGATCAATAATCGATCGGTGTGCGCTCCTTGACATCTTTTTTTTTTTTTTTTTCATCACAGAGACGCTGTGATCGCGGTGAGCAAAGACGGCAGTAAGTTCACCGACGAGTACCTGCCGGAACAACGTTCGCACCTGTACGGCGTCACCGTAGCAACCTCCTACTGTCTACCAGGTATGGGTTGTGGTTTATTTATTCATTATTCTTGATTTAGGTAAAATATTTATTTGGGCATAAATAGGGGAGAAAAAAGTCATTAACAGAAGGTGTTTGGTGTGAAAAGAATAACTTTTGTAACATGCCTTTTTTTTTTTAGTTGAAACCAGATGTTTACATACACTATTAAAAACAGATCCATTTATTGATTAGACTCGACATTTCCAGTTTTAGGTCAGTTAACATTTTATTTGCACAATTCCTGAATAATAAGGGGGAGGATATATTTAAGTACGTTCTTTTAAGCCTTTAAAGAGTTTGGGAAAGCCCAGATGATGAAGTCATGGCTTTGGAAGCTTTTGATTGGTCAGTTAACATTTGAGTTAACTGGAGGCATACCTCAAACGCTCTGCTTCTTTGTGTGGCATCATGAGAAAACAAAGATATCAGGAAGAGAATCGTCTGGTTCAGCCTCGGGTACGATTTCCAGATGTTTGAAGGTTCGTCTGTTCAAACAATTACATGGGAACGTCCTGCCATCATACCGCTGAGGAAGGCATCCTGTGTTCCTGAGTTGAACGTGTTTTGATGTAAAATGTGTGGATCAACCCCAAACCAAAAGCTAAGACTTTGTGAAGATGCTGGTTAGAGAAACGAGTCTTGGACCAACGCTGGACACTAAATAAAAGACAGATTGGTTTGTAACAGAGGGACAGAGACCTTAATGTTTGGAGACATGTCCTGTGGTCTGATGGAACTAAAATTTAACTGTTTGGTCGGTAGGACCATTGTAGCCTGAAGACACCATCCTGACTGTGAAGTATGGAAGTGGCAGCATCATGATGTGGGGATGTTTTGCTGCAGGAGGGACTGGTGACCTTCACAAAATAGTGTCTATTTCTACTGAAGACACTGGATGACAAAAGGCTCAACTCTGGTGCTCTTCACTGACCCCTCCTTTCTCTTTAAAATATGTTTTAACCGTCCAAAATGGCGTTTTTGGACCATTAAAAACAGCTAAGCTATGAGCTAAGCTAACAGGCCGACCTCGGGGAAAAAAAAACGTTGTCTTGTCGAAGCTCCAAAATTCACGGTTGAAACTCGTGCCTTCATCTAAAAAATTGTTTTTCTCTGCAAAAAGAAGCGGAGAACTTGTTTACTGATGTTTTATTAAAAGCGTTGTGCGACAAATGCTATGCTAAAGACCTCAAACCACATCGACCGTCTGCTGTTTTGAGAACCGACAAACAGGAAGGAGAGACAGTCCATGTCACGTCAAAAGGCCTCCCTCCCATTTTTTCTTAGAGACACGCTGCTCGCTTCCTCACTATCTATTCTTCGGTTCAAACAGTCTTATACTGCCATCCATTGGTCAAAATGGTACTACACACAAAAATTAACCAATATTTCTTCTTAAATTTGACAATAATGACTGATTATTGTCAAATTTCAAACATTATTGTTTATCGCAATAATTTCTGTGGCAATCGCCCAGCAAAATGTGTTCTCGTGACAGGCCTAGTCACAATAACAAATTTTGCTGGGCGATTGTCACAGAAATTATTGCAATAAACGATAATATTGTTTGAAATAATTTAAGAATAAATGTTGGTTAATTTTTTTTTATCTAGTACCTTTTTGGACCACTGGATGGCAGTATAAGACTATTTAAACCAAAGGATGGATAGTGAGGGAGCGAGCAGCGTGTCTCTAAGAAAAATGGGAGGGAGGCCTTTTGACGTGACATGGGCTGTCTCTCCTTCCTGTTTTCCGGTTCTCAAAACAGCGACGCTCGATGTGGTTTGAGCTCTTTAGCATAGCATTTGTCGCACAACGCTTTTAACAAAACATAAATAAACAAGTTTTCAGCTTCTTTTTGCAGAGAAAAACAATTTTTTACACGAAGGCACGAGTTCCTACTGTAAATTTTGGAGCTTCGACAAGACGGAGGTTTATTCCCAAGGTCGGCCTGTTAGCTTAGCTCGTAGCTTAGCTGCTTTTACTGATCCAAAAACGTAATTTTGGACAGTTAAAACAGATTTTAAAGAGAAAGGGAGGGGGTCAGTGAAGAGCACTGGAGTTTATCCTTTTGTTATCCAGTGTCTTTAGTAGAAAGAGAGACAGGAAGAAATGATAAATGAAAATGAGGTTGATAATTTTCATTTATCATGTGATTCATTAATTTGTGTATTGCGACAGGCCTAATCAGGACACAAATGACCCTGAGCAAATGTCCAATTGGCTTAAGGGCAACAAAGCTCTAAGGTCCTGATCTCAGTCCCAGAGAAAACCTGTGGGCAGAGCTGAAAAAGAGACTCAGACCAGTTTTGTCAGGAAGAACGGGATAAAAATGTTGACGAAAAGCCAAAACGTATCACCCAAGTTTAAAGTCACTTTGGAAATGTACGACCTAAAACAGGTTTAGTCAAACAGCGAGCTAAAAACTAAAAGGGTTGTTTGTATGGTGATGTCAACACGTTTTCATATGTATGTCATAAAACAGACAAGAACGAACACACAGCTGTGTGGGACCCTCTACTTGAGACTTGCGAGACCAAAGAGCCGTGATTACACAGCTGCCGACGACCCTCCGCCTGTACTTTGGTTTGATGTGTTGACGTTGGCAGACGGCTTCAAACCTTTTCAAAGCCGGGATTTTAAAAACACCTTTTAAAGTCCCTCTAAACACAGGACGCTCCTCAAAGTGGCCCCTGGCAGATGTGAAATCTGCTCCATGGTTCTCTCCGATCAATCGGTAGCGGTGTGTGAACGCCTTCTAACTCATTTGGGTCTTGGTGAAAGAGCCTCGTTGTTGAGCGCGGGAACGCTCGGCGGCTCCGAGCTGTTCGGTGTTTGTTTTGTCGTTACTCGCACAGGAAGAGAAATCGCGCTCTGCACTTTGAACCGCCTCCTCTGTCAAATTACGACATCCCGGAGACAAAACGGTGTCTTTTTTTTCTCGTTTCATAGGGAACCACTAACAACGGGCCAGCAGTCACAGGGTCCTTCGGTGCTACTAGTCCCTGGTGTCCCTCAGGGCGGCGGACACTCGGCAGGGAGCAGGACGGCTTCCTGAAGCCAGACCAGACTCACCTTCAAATTATAACCCAAAGTTTTGTAAATTTGTTTCATACCTCATTTTGTATTTTTTTTCCTACTGTATTTGTTGTGTTTTGTTTTCTATTGACGCTACGGTTAAATTTGTACGTGAGCTGTTTCCTTGAAGCCAAAGAACGGCGACATAAAGTTTTTATGTAAAACTGAGTTTTGGGTCTTATTTCCGTCCAGACGGTTTAAGAACAGAATCGCCTCCTTGGTTACATCGCGAAATTTGTGATTTTTTTTTGTACTATTTACACATAAATCAAAACATCAGGACAATCCTGCTGTGACTTTTGTTTTGGTGCAACTTTAGCTTTTTGAAATATTTAGCCTTTTCTGCCACTTTTTTCCTCATAGAAAATAAATTGAGCTCATTTTACATCCTTCAGATCTTTAGATGTGTTTAAACAACCTTTTACTGCTCCTTTCACATTTGGTTCTGCTTCAGCTTCCTTCTGCAAATTTAAACTTTTCAGCTACTTTCAGCTGTTTTGTGCTCCTTTCAGATTCATCCTGCTATCTACAACATTTTTAGGCTTCTTTTAACTTCTTTCTGCTAATTCAGCTTATTTGTGCAAGTTTAAGCTTTTTCTGCTATTTAAGCTATTACGGTATTTAGCTGTTTTTATGCTAATTTTAGCTTCTTTTTTTTTGTCTAGTTCCATTTTTGTGCACTAATTTAAACCTTTTTAGCCTAATTCAGCAAAAATGTGCTCTCTGTACTTCCTTTTGGTAGTTTAAGCTTCTTTCTGCCTTTTCAGCTACTTATTTTTTGTTGCTAATTTCAGTCTTTTTAGCCAATTTCCTAATGTTTGTGCCAATTTCTGCAACTTTCAGTCTTATTGAAGAACGTTCTTTCTGCTAATTTAAGCTTGTTCTACCTTTTCAGCTACCTTTTTTAGCTAATTTCAGCTGTTTTCAGATAAATTCAAGTTTTTTGTGCTAATTTCTGCTGACTAGGTTAATTATTTATTTTCAGCTACTATTTCTTAATTTTAGCTTTTTCAGCTAATTCCACACTTTGCAATAACTTGGAACTTTTTTCAGCCCAATTCAGCAAAAATGTGCGGTCTCTACTTTCGTTTGGTAAGTTACGCTTCTTTCTGCATTTTTAGCAAAAAAAAAATAAAATAAAAAAATTAAAAAATGTATATACTGTATATATATATATATATATATATATACTGTATATATATATATATATATATATATATATACATACTGTACATACTGTATTTTGTTGTTGCTAATTTCAGTCCTTTTAGCCAGTTTCTCAATTTTTGTGCTCATTTCTGCTTATTTAAACCTAATTCAATTAATATGTGGTCTTTCTGCGTTCACTTTCTAATTTAAGCTTGTTCCATTTCAGCAGTTTTTAAGCAAGTTGTTCTGCAATAAGCATTCACACTGCATTTTTGTAGAAAATGCTAATTCTCTAGTTTGACATTAAATCACTGTGATTATGCATTCAGATATAATTTTTCAGTTGTAGCTGTAGCACTTCCTGCAGGATTATAGCCAAAATTACTGTGATGTGAAAATGACGAAGATGTAAGTTCTGAACATGGAGCCTTTTTAATTCATTACGATCCACTTTTGTCTTTGCTCTGTTGAGACTAGCCATTAGCTGCTCACTGCAATCTGAACTAGAGAAATTGTATTTCCTGCAAAAATGAAGTGTGAATGCTTATTGTAGAAGAACTTGCTGAAAAACAGCTGAAATTAGCTAAAAAAAAAAAAACTTGCTGAAATATAGCTGAAACTCAAGAACAAGTCTTAATTTGCAGAAGAAAGCAGAAAGAACACAGATTTGCTGAATTAGGTTTAAATAATGAAACTGCATAAAATTAGGAAATTAGCTAAAATAAAGCTTAAATGAGCAAAAATCATAGCTGAAAAGGCAGAAATAAGCTGTATCTATCAGAAGGAAGCAGAAAGAGATGAAATGAGCTAAAAATGTGGAATTAGCTGAAAAGGCTTAAGTTAACATAAAACAGCTAAATACCGGTAATAGCTGAAATAGCAGAAAAAAGCTGAAAGGAGCATAACAAGCTGAAATTAGCAGAAAAATGTTAATTAGGCTGAAAGAAGCAAAAATTACCATGGAAAAACTTGAATTTATCTAAAAACAGCTAAAATAAAAAAAAAAGCTACAAAAAAGGTAGCTGAAAAAGTAGAACAAGCTTAAATTAGCAGATGAAAGCACAAAGAACCCGTGGTTGCTGAAAAAAAGCATAAAAGAGCACAAAAAAGTGGAAATTATCTGAAAAAAAAAAAAGATGAAATGAGCAAAAAAACAGCTGAAAGGTAGCTAAAAAAAAAAAAAGCTTAAATTACCAGAAGTTGAGAGCACATTTTCACTGAATTAGGCAGAAAAAAGTTTAAACGAGTGCAAAAATATAGAATTATATGAAAATAATTAGCATAAAACAGCTACATAGTAGCTGAAATAGTAAACTTGCAGCTGAAAGGAGCATAATAAGCTGAAATTAGCAGAAAGACATTAGAAGAAGCACAAAAATGGTGGTTAGCTGAAATAATGTGAAATGAGCACAAAACAGCTGAAAGAACAGCTGAAAGATGATGAAAATAGTTTATATTTGCCCAAAGAAGCTGAAAGTAGCCGAAGCAGAACAAAATGTGAAAGGAGCAGTAAAAGGTTGTAAACAGATGTAAAGGATGGAAAATTATCTCAATTCAGTTTCGGGGGGGCAGAAAAGACTAAATATTTCAAAAAGCTAAAGTTGCACCAATTCTAAAAGTCATAGCAGGATTGCCCTAAACGAGCCGAACGTTTTGATTCATGATTTGTCGAAATAGCTGAAAAGTGCTGGACAAGAATCGTGTTGAAAAATGTACAGAAGAAAAATGGATCACAATAAAGTGAATGCTTCATAAACAACCACTCTCATTCAAAGAGCTATCTACAACAGGTAAGATGTTCATTGATCGTAACCTCTCCACAGAATCCCACTAAAAGAGCTGAACTTAAAATTGAGAAGACTTTTCAGTTTCTTATATAAAGGACGTAAAGGCTACATGTAGCGTATTAAGCTAGGTTTTTGTTTTTATTACATATATTTATTTATTTGCATTTAATATGTGGTTTTTGGAAAATGAAGTTTTACGTTACTGGGTATTCACTTTTATTTTACTAAAAATGACTACAATCCTACAGTACTACTTGAAGCAGTTACTGAGACGTTACAATAAAACAGATATTTTGCTGATTTTTTTTTTTTTTTTGTATTTGTAGAGATAAACCATCAGACAACCACAAGACAAAAAGTCCCGACCAAACATAAAACTCCTCAAAACATTCGCTCCTTCCACGAATATAAGCCGAGGACACGTTTCAGAGCACAAACGCCGTCGTTTTTTTTTCGGCTCGTCCTTTCTGAGGTAGAAAAAAAAAGAAAGACGCATCTGAAATCTGGATCCTTGTTTTAAAACAGCTTCATCTCATGCAAAAACAAAACGGTCCTCGGACTTTTCCAACAAAACTAGCCCCCCCCCACCCCAGTAAGTTAAATTAAAACCCTCTTGTGGTTTAGTCCTTCGCTCCCCCCACTCAGCCGACCTCTTCATCCTCCTCATCTGCCGACCTTGCCCAGCCGGTGGTCCGTTTTGGGGTTGGCGATGATGGCCTGAACGGCCACGATGGCCTCGTTGATCTTCGTCTGCAGCTCCCTCAGCTCCTCGATGTGCAGCAGGCGCAGAATCTGAGCCGCTTCGTTCAGGGTCGCGTCTGAGGGGAGACGCTCAGGTTAGTTTTTTTACAGTCGCTCCTTCTCAAATAAATGTATTCGTTAAAATCTCCGCTCACCTCCAGTGTCAAATCCCAAAACGTGCTTGTCCAAAGCGACAGGAACTCCCTGCAGAGACGACAAGGAATTAAACATGAACGTCTCTGAAGGCTTTAACGGCCTTGTTCAGGGGCGTGGCCTAATCCATTAGAAACCCGAGGCTCCGCCTACACATTCATATGTAGGCGGAGCTTTTAGTTCTATAGATTAAAAAATAAAAAAATCAGGCCAATTTTGATCAAGATCTGAATAGCTGATAATAAAATTAATAAGAATAATAACTAGGAACTTGCTGAAAAACAGCTGAAATTAACTAAGAAAAAAACAAACAGATTAGCTAAAAACATGCTAAAATGTAGTTGAAATGGAAGAACAAGCCTAAGTTAGCAGCAGAAACAAGACAGAAAACGTATTTGCTGAATTTGATTTAAATATGTAGAAATGAGCACAAAAATGAGGAAATTGACAAAAGAAAAAAAAGATGAAATTAGCAAATAGCAGGAAAAGTAGCTAAAAATGCAGAAAGAAGCTTAATCTACCAGAAGAAAGTGGAAAGAGCTGAAAGGAGCTCATAACATGTTTTCAAAATTGCATTGAAGCAGCTAAATAGTAGCTGAAAGAGTAGAAAAAGCTGAAACTAGCAGAAAAAAGATTAAAGAAGCATAACAAGCTGAAATGACCAGAAAGAAGGTAATTAGGCTCAAAGTAGCAGAAATTACAATGAAAAACAGCTAAAACTAGCTAAAAAGGTAGCTGAAAATGTAAAAGAAGCTTAAGCAGAAAAAAAGCAGAGTCCAATTAAGTTGAAAGAAATAAAAAAGTAGAAATTCGAACAAACAAAACCTGAAATAAGAAAAAATAAACGATCCAAAAACGCAATTTTGAATGATTATAACAGATTTTAAAGAAACAAAAAATAAAGGGGGGGGGGGAGGGTCAGTGAAGAACACAGGAGTTGTGCTTTTTGTCATCCAGTGTCTTCAGTAGAAATAGACATGAAGAAACGATAAAGCCGATAAATGAAAATGAGGTCGATAGTTTTCATTTATCATGCAATTAATTGATTTATTGTTTATCGCGACAGGCCTAGTCTTTGTAGTGTTAAGAGTGTGACGTGCGCAAGTTACCTCTCTGTTTTGGTTGGCTTTAGTGATGGCCTCGGGCGAAAGTCTCTCCTGGATCAGAATACGGACAGCCTGAATATAAAACGTATAAAAATAAATAAAAAATATAAAACATCCCAGGAGGTCAACTTCAAATCTGTAAGAAAACAACGACTTTTATTGTGGTGACACCGAGTCCAAACAGTTAACTGCTTCAACAGTTGGGAGGCTTTTATTGTGAAATTACTCAGGAGCAACTTCCAGATTAAAAACAAAAAAAACGTAAAGTACGTTTGGAGGCATTTCATACAGTCAAGCACAGTGGTGGTAGCATCATGCTGTGGTACTGGTGCTCTACATAAAGTGGACAGAACAAATTTCTGACCCGGCTGTAAACGTTCAAGTGTCTCCTGATCTGGCTGTAGTGTAGGGGTGCACGTCAACTCCCACCTTGAGCATGACCAGGTAATCGTCGTGTCTTTGAATCTTGAGGATGTTTGCCAGAGCCGTAACTCCTGCTTTGAAATCTGGAGAAGTGCCTGTACAAGAAGGAATAAAAGTCTGAGGGGAAGAAGGAACATCGGTAAAAAGCGAAAGAGAAGCGCTCCAACACGTACAGTCCAGGTTGACGAGAGGATCCGCTGGTTTATCGCTCACACCAGAAGCTGCCAGCGGCTGGCAGTTCTTGTACTTTTCCACTGCAAAACACACACAAATGAAGGGATTTATTAACCAATAAAAGCCTTAAACTCTTTAGTTTTGCCTTGAATTCTGTATTTCTGCCTCTTGTCCATGAGTCTCCATCATTCGCAAACGGCGAACATCACATTTCTTTTTCATCAAATGAATAAATCATTTATCGTTATACAAAACAATAACTGGCTTATAAAGCATCCTTGAGGGACTATTTTTTACCATGTATGTTATTGTTCTTGCAGGAACGTAGACCGACCTGTAAACAGAGCTCCCTCATCACCGCAATGGACCGGTACAGAGTCCACAATACTGCAGATGCTGCACCAATCCGTCAATCTCACGCTCCGTTCTTCCCTCACTCGTGAACAAAACCCCAAGATTCTTGAACACCTCCACTTGAGGCAGAACCTCACCCTCGACCTGAAGAGAGCAATCCACCCTTTTCCGGTTGAGGACCATGGCCTCAGGTTTGGAGGTGCTGATTCTCATCCCAGCCACTTCGCACTCTGCTGCGAACCGCTCCAGTGAGAGCTGAAGGTCACAGCACGATGACGCCAACAGGACCACATCATCTGCAAAGAGCAGAGATGAAATCCTGAGGCCACCGAACCAGAATCCCCCCCGTCAGCTGGCTGCACCGAGAAGTTCTGTCCATAGAAGTTATGAACAGAATCGGTGACAACGGGCAGCCCTGGCGGAGCACCCCCCACAGTGTACCCCAAGGAACACGGTTGAATGCCTTCTACACATGTAGACATGATGGGCAAACTCCCATGACCCCTCCAGGACCCTAGTGAGGGTAAAGAGCTGATCCAGTGTTCCACAGCCAGGACAGAACCCACATTGTTCCTCCTGGATCTGAGGTTCGACTAACGATTGGACTCGCTTCTCCAGTACCCCCGAACAGATCTTACCAGGGAGGTTGAGGAGAGTGATGCCCCTGTAATTGTAATATCCAGCAAATATGTGTTATTTCTGCTTTCTTCTTCTAAGTTAGACTTTTTCTTCAATTTCAGCTACATTTCAGCTGTTTTTCATAAATAAGCATTCACACCGCATTTTCACAGGAAATCCAGTTTGTTTAATCACCGTAGTAATCCTTCAACCCACGTTGTGTCATGCACTTTCTCTACAGTATATAAAAAAAAGAAAAATACAGAAGGAATGCATGTCGCCCGCCGCCTTTCCTGCCAGAGCTTCAAACTACCATAGCTGTTTTGGTCCAACGCTGAAAATGACTTCATGCAGGATCCCACGCTCAGAGTCCGTGTTGGGGACGACTGTCAGCTACAACCACCCAAAGTTCTTATGTTGAGGTGCGATGACCATATTGAAACCAAATGACTACAAGATATTTTACTAACAACCCAAGAGAGATGCTTTTAAAAAGTTAATGTCAGAAGTTTAATAGGGTAATAATAAATTAAACACTGGGACTGTGTGTGTGTGTGTGTGTGCAACTAATTTCTGTAATCATACACCCACCTGCTGGTCAGCAGCGGTACTGCAGCTGTGGGACTTGGACCTTTCCAAAACTAAAATCTGTGCAGCATCTTACCGTTGTCTCCGTACTCATAACGCACAGCCAGGCCCAGCAGCCAGTCCACAGCCTCCTTCCGCTCCTGGACTCCAAACGGACAGTTCAGATCCTGCAGGTACTGCGAAACACACAAAGGAAGCTCAAACTATGTGAGGCCCACATGATGACGGGGGTCATGTTGGATCGCCTCACCTTCTCGTAGGCTTTGGGCCAGTCTGAGCTGGGGATGTTCCTCAGGTTGCCTCTGTCCTCGATCTTGTAGTGTCTGATCTTCTGGTCCTCCAGCCACACGATGCAGTTTCTGAACTGAGTTTCATCTGAACACAAAACAAATGAGTCATTGAACACATAAGCTGTAGAACAAATCCTAATTATTACCAGCTGTGTCATACAGTCAAATTATTAAGATTATAGAAACAGGGGACATTTTGCTCATATCTATAATGGACTTAGCTGATAAATTGTTCCAAATCATGAATAATCTGGATATAGGCGTTTAATAAACAACAAAATACCTTACTAATATTAAATCTACCCTCCTAATAATAATGCCGAAAAGTGCTGTGATATATTAGAATTATCCCTAAAACAAAATTAATATAAATATTGATAAAATGACGAAGAGTCCGAAAAAATAGTTGTTTTCAACATAGGAGTTCGGTCTAAAAGATTCTGGGATCCGTGCTCGTTAGCCCCTGGTCCACTTTAGCTGATCGAAACTTGCTTATTGCACATTAGTTTCTTACCTGAACAGTCAAAGCCGTTAGGATCGTGATAATCTAGAGCAGTTAGCTTTCTACGAAACATTTCACAGTGCGATTAAAGTACAAATCCACGTTTTATTTTAATGTTCTCACAGGAATCTTCAACTACGCTACTAGCTCGCAATGTGCGGCACTGCGCATGCGTCACCGGAAACTACGCGGCGCTCCTTCTTCTTCGTCCGCTTGTGGAGGTTTGTTGGCGGTTGGCAATAAACTAAGGGAGTGCGTTAGCGCCACCAACTGGTAAGAGGTGGCTCGTTATGAATTTTTTTTTTCTGAACTGTATTTATGGGCACAACATACATTTTTAAACATTTTATTTTTTATTAAAATGTTTAAATCACAAATGCCATTTCCTGAAAATTACCCCATTTTCAACATTTTTTAAAGTGAAATAATTTTATTTAAGGAAGTGCTTAAACGCAGCAACTGCCCAAAAAGCCAATCTTTATACCAGTATATTAATAGCTTATTTTAAGAATTGTAGTTCCTCTTGCATTTGTTAAAAAAATAAAAATTGTTTTGTTGTTTCCTTAAATTGTTCACCCCCCCACCCTAATTTCTGCTCAGATTTATCATATCAAATGTGAACTTTTTTTTTTTGAAAAAAATCCAACTAACGCCAGTCAGGTCATCTTGACATTTTTTGTTGTTGTTGTTGAGACGGTTCATCCTTCATCCAAAGGACTTCATTAGTGCGAGGAGCCACAAACTCAGTCCCATAAGCAGCACACTCACATAGTGGAACGAGTTTTATGGTGATAAGATGGGTTTCTGGGGCCCGCCCTCTCCCCCGTCGACTCCTCGGAGGCAGCCACAGCTCAACGTCGTGGTTTTTTTTTTTTAAATTCCTCTCCAAATCTCTGCTCCCGTCATTATGACGGCTCAGCCTGTAAGATTTTGCAACTTTTAAAACTTAAAAAAATATATATTTACACCCAGATTCATTTTTATGCCTGTGGGAATTAAAATGAACTTATTTAAAAATGCTTTGCTCAGTTTTTACCTTTAATGCACATTTAGGCTAGCTTATATGCTAATAGCCTAAATAAAATGTTTAAAAAAAACTTAATTTCAAATGTTTAAAAAAAAACCCAATACTGTATTAAAATCTCAAAATGCTGTTCCTTGAAAAATTGTTTTTTAACTGAGTTGTACCAAGTTAAAACAAGTTAAAGCTAAATCTATAGCTTTAAATTAGCAATAAAAAAAAAAAAAGTGGGTTAGGAAAATGGTAGATTTTAGTTGCTGTTGTGCCACAGCTTTAGCTAATGTGTTGCTAATTTTAATTTCCTTACAAAACTTGGCAACTAGTTTAATTTTAGCTTTTGGATAATGCCAAAACTAAAACAGCCAAAACGGCAGCTAAAAACAAAACCAACACATTGTATAAAAGCTAAAATTAACAAACTAGTTGCAAAGTTTGGTAACGAAGTTAAAATTAGCAACACGTTCAGCTAAAGCTATGGCACAACAGCAACTAAAATCTAGTTGTTTTCATACCCAGCTTTTTTTTCGGCTTCTCTTTTCTTCAGGGATCACAATTAGCACAACCAGAGCAGCTAAAATACTGATCAAGTAAGACAGTAGCTAAAATTACTGTTAGTAAAACTTAAATTGGCACTCACTAAAAGCTAAACTAAGCTAAATTAAATTTGAAGTACAGTAATGAAAACATGATCTAAAATCGGTGTTAATTTTGAAATACAGTAGCTAAATTACACTTAGCAAAATATTAGCGCAACAGCTTATAAAATGCTAATTAGAAAAACAAAGTTATTTAAGTTAAAAACATTTAAAAGCTAAAATTAGTAGATCCGTAGCTATAGGTTTAGCAAGGCAATAGCTAAAGTTAAATTTAGCAGAACATCTCAAATTAGCACCACCTTAGCTAAAAGCTAAAATTAGCTTAAGAAATTCAGAAGTGACCTAAAAATTTAAGAAATTCTAAAGAGGAGAACGTCAGTCATCGTTGACCTCATGACAGTAGTGGGAGTCAACTGGGGGGGAGGGACCATCAGCTTTATTCAACACAAAACTTATAAAATCAGTCAAAAGCACTGAGGATGGCGAAATCCAAAGCAACAGAGGCTTTCGTGTGCAACGTGGTCAGAAAGGCCTCATGCGTGGGCCGAGGGGCGGCGCTCGGTTCGGTGGCGTGATCGCGATGTCCAAATAGTCTCCGATGCGGAACCGCTGAGACTGCAACGTCATGGTGTCGTCCGGACCTTTCCTGCCCGACACGGTGCTGCCGATGTTTTTCAGCCTGAGCGTGGAGAGGAAACGTGCACGTTTCAGACATTAAACATCACAAATCTTTTAGGTTCTACGAAACCAATCAGCGCCGCCTGATACTGACTTGTACATTTTCCCTCTGGGGTCAGGGTAGACGATGGCAAAGCTGAAGTGGGTCCCCTTTTTCCTGGCTTCTGGGTACACCTCCTTAACTAAACCGGTGAGCTCCTTCAGGGTGGCGTCCATCCTGCAACACACACACAAAGCCTCGTTCTGGTCTGCCTCCAACGCACACACCCACCAAACAAAGCGTAGAAAGAAAGGAGCATCCTCACCATGTGTATATCTGCAGCTCACTGGAAGGCACGTTGCCGCGAACAAACTCGTCTGTTCTGTGATGTCGGCCGTTGTTGGTGGTGAAAACTCTCAGCAGGAGGGGGCAAGTCTGCAGCGGAGAGGACAACTTTCAATGTCAACGCAAAAACACGAGTCGGACACATGAATCAAATTTAAAAGAACGCACAATTCATTCAAAATTAAATAAATAAATAGTGTTATTTAAAAATTATTAATAAATATTCCATTAAGTAATTCCCTTGAAATAAAACATTTAAATAGAAATGTTTAGTTTTTTTAATCCAAGATTTATTTTTATTTACTTAAAGATTTATTTTTTTCACGATTAATTTTAATTCATTTCAATATTTATTTTTTATTTATGTCAAAATGTATTTTAATCTATTTCAAGACTTATTTCACTAATTAAAAGTGTCACAAAATGAAACTCCATTATTAAATCAATCAATAAATAAATCTTGAAATATATTCTTGAATTTTTTTTTTTTTTTAATTAATAAATCTTGAAAATAAAATCTTGGAGGAAAAAACTTAACATTTCTATTTAAATGTTTAATTTCATGGGAACATTTATTTATTTAATGGGATATGGATTGATATTTTTTAAATAACACAATTTATTTATTTAATTTTGAATGAAATGGCTTTCCATAACAATGAGCGTAAACACCAGCGGAAACTTTTTTTTTTAAACGGATTTTATTTTTAAAGTTTTACCGGAGCATTCCATTACGTAACAGCGCCTCCTGGTGGTTTTATTAGGAAATTCAAAAAAATGTTCAATAAAGAAACAACTGGACTTTATTTGTTATTTGTAACAAATAAAGTCCAGTTGTTTCTTTATTGAACATTTTTTTGAATTTATCATGTCCTGGATGACTGAGAATCTTCAACAGCATATTTTATTAAGAAACTACCCGAACCCAAAATAATAACGTTAAAGGATTTACTCGTGAAGTATTTAGTCGACGAAGCTGAATAACAAAATATGCAACAGCTAAATATTTAGTTTTCTATAAAAGCTCATAATTGTGAAGTTAGCACTTAGCTAATTTAGCTTGGTTAGCTTTACTAAAGTGCTGCAAGGGTTTAACAT
>JARVGV010000713.1:56023-61023 GCA_031762435.1 Hypsolebias longignatus
TGGAAACGAACCTCAATTGATCCGTATTCCGGATACTCATCTGCGGCAGATCCTGAAAATATGTGTTTATGTGATCTTTCACATGAGGGATTTAACAGTGAACGTATACGTTCACTGTTAAATCCCTCAGCAGTAGGAGACGTCGGAGAGCCACTTGTTGAAATCTGTCTACTGGTTCATGAGATATTTTGCTAACAGACAAACACATTGAGAAAATAGTTTGAGAAACAAGGAAATCCCTTTTTGTCAAATGAGTCTAATCTGGAGGCAGTTCCTCCAACTCGCACTTTAATGCGTCCAACCAAAACTTCCTGTGCGTAGACGAAGCCAAGCAAAGACCCTCAGGAGGGAGGGGAGGGAGACTGATAATCACGTAAGTTCAACATCTCAACAGTTTCTAAACTCTTGGAAAGACGTCCAGCTGCCGTGGACTGAGCGTCAAGGGCCGATGTTTCCGAGAGGAACTCAGGTCTGGGAGGACCATCAGCCAGCTCAAAGGTCTGCTGCAGGTCCAGAGGTTCTTCAGTTCTTCAGGCGGCTTTAGGGACTTGACTCTGATCCAGGTAGTTTAGAGGACGTCTAAATGTTGACGCACAGAGTTCCCCTGAATACAAGAGAAGGTGTTTGGAGTCATCAGAGAACAAAACTGACAAAATGCCTAATTTCCCACCCAGTCCCAACTGCAGTTGTGTTTCTGAACAAAAAGACATGTTCTTTTTTATTTTATTTTTATTGGGGGGGGGGGGGGGTTTGAATCAAAATGAAGAACCAGGTGCCTTCAGACATAAGGATGGTACAACATTAAAGAAATCATAGATTCATCAGAAACCACCGTGGAGTGAAGCAGATCATCATCAGAGTCGACCACATACTGGTCCATTTCAACAACAGAACAAAACCATTGACTTCTGATGGACCCTCCAGTCGAACAAAGACACAAACGGATCTGAAAGTTCTTCTGGAAGGACCTGAGAAGGTCTCACTGGACTGAACCTTCCACCATCTTTCCCCGTCAGCCAGCATCAAGTGAATTGCACATGCTTCACGTGGCAGAGTCCGTACTCGAGCGTTTCCTGTTTTCTCCTCTTGTTCTCCATCTCATGAAGATGTTTGAAGCTCGAGAAGGCCGGAGGAAAGCTCTTCCACCTGAAAAACTTTCCAACCGTTTCCATTTTCTGACATCATTAAAACTCCGTGCTGGTTTCTCTCCCAGCGTTCAACCATGAAGGGAAATTCTTCTAAATGCAGATGTTTTTTAGTTTCCTTGCACCCGCTGTAGATAATACGTGTACAGTTTGTTTTCAGTGGGGCCACAGCATCGAGCTGAAAACGACCTTCTTGAATTAATTAAATGAAAGCTCTAAAAAAGAACAAGTTCCATCTGGGTTCTTCACAGTTCCTCACATGGAAAAGGAAACAGAAACTTAAAACTTTGTTGTTGCTTTAGAAACATGATGGAGCCACCTTTGGGCTCCTGCTTCCTTCACTCTGAAGAACCTCTTTGAGGAGCCGGGCTGCAACTGTTAGAGACTAGCTGGTGAAGAGCCTAAAAATATGGAAACCTCCAGAACGTCCCAACATGTTTACAGGGTTCTTTACCTTCTTGCTTGAGTCTCAGAGGCTCATGGTCGCCCCTCTCCTGAGTTTGAACTATGTTGGAAAATGTGTCTATCAAACTTGCTCTCGCCGCCATCATCCCAAACCCTGCAGTTTATCTAACCAAGTGAAGTCAGGTCCTCTGGACTGGTTCTTCTTTGTTGGAATGTCTAGTCTTTCATCCAAAAGGCTTCTTCAGTCCAGACCTGACTTGACCTTGTTAGATTTCTCTACCTGGATCATTGAGCTTGCATCAGGACCTTCTCAGTTTAGTTTCTGTACAGCGCACCGAAGATGTGACGCCTGCAAGAGCTCTCCTGACTTAAAACAACCAGGACTCCGAGGATCCAAAGCGCAGAACGATGATCAATAATCGTCTTTCAGTTCCCTAACAACACGGTTGTATGGTCCAGTACACCAGTGGTAAGAACTGGTAGGACGGTTGTATGGTCCAGTACACCAGTGGTAAGAACTGGTATGATGGTTTATGGTCCAGAGAGTCAATCTGGTCCAAATCTGCTAATCTTTGTTTCCAAAGTGGACTCAGTAGATTTAATTTAAACGTGGGGGCGTCTACTGAGGTGGCTTTGACGTGCTCAACCACCAAGCTGATTCACACAGAATGCACATGAACATCCTGCTGGTCATACAAGAGCAAATGCTCAAAGCCCATTGAGGTTCTGAGTGTCCAGCTCGAGACCAGCAGTCCCAGTTCTGTGGGGTTCTACCCTCAGTCAGCGTTTCTCTGGGCTGAGGCTGAGGGACCAGATCATGAGACCACATTACGAGAAAATACATTTTCTCTTTGAGTCAAACTGAATGGGTTCTTGTGACACGTGTGCAGATGTAACCGTGGATGAATTGCGACACTTGCAAATCTTCTTGTTGCAGTTATGAAGGTCCTCAGGTGGATCTCCGTTCGGTTGTTTGGTTTCATCGTGACTAAACCGAAGAGTTTCAGACGCTTCAGTTTTACCAGGTTTGTCACGAGCGTTTTTCAAACGTCTTCAGATTTCTGGCGACATGAGAGCGAAGAAACGAACTCCTGCAAACGTTTTGAGACGTTTTGGGAACTCCCTGTTTTTATTTGTCTCCACAGGTGTCGCCCTGCGAGAAAAGACTTTTTACAGCAAACTTCTGATTTGATTGTCGTCGTGCGACGAGCTTCTTACTAACCCGGCGTGGGCTGCTCCGTATCTTTAGCATCATTTTGGTTTTGTCGTGTGCTTCAAACGTGATTCTTTAACAAATACTGAAAGTTCTTTATCAAACTTTTAACGCCGTCAGTATTCGGTGACTAACACGCCCGTTGTAATCTTTTCAATGGTGACGTCTGCGTTGAGTTCTGGCCGTTGGGTGCACTCCACGTATCAACAGAAACCTTCGCCGCTCGAGTCCCAACTGAAACGAGTCATTCTGAAGGAGCGCGGCTTTCTGAGGCGCTCCGGACCAAACCTACCTCGTGAGGAGAACAGGTCCATAGCTTCAGCGTTAGACCGAGAGGAACCGAACACGTGATGGTTTCTCTTGAAGGATGCACTCCAGATGATCTGCAACACACCGTCGATCTGATCTTCACCTTCAAATTCAATGTTTGATTAATGTTTTAAAAAGATTAAACACTGTAACAACTGGATACTGCTTCTTTCTCAACTTGTGACCTTTGACACTTCAAAGGTTAATGGGCAGCGCTTCTCTGAGGTCATGGCTGATGTCTTTCCGCCTTGACGTTGTGTTACACACCTGTGTGCTCCAGGTAGAGGTGGTCCCGTCTCTTGGCTGATCCTGGACCTGATCAGCTTCATTTTCAGCGCTGCGCAGGAGCAGATGTTTGCTTTTCCACTTGTACGAAACGACTAAGTTTAGACTGGGGCAACCCAACGTCCGTTTGGTTCTGAACTCGGAGACGTCCACGTTTCATTTTCTTAAAATCACGCTTTGGTTGAGGTTTTCTGCTGCAGAGTTTAAAAACTAGAAGCTGTTGTCGCCCGCGAGGTCAGTCAGTCGATCTTCAAGGTGCTGAGTTTCATTTGTTTTCAGTTGCAGTCCAAGCAGAAGCATGGACGGGGTCGTCGTGTGAATCTTCTGTTTCGTGCCCGGGCCTGCGCTCCACGTTCAGTTTGCATGTTTATTACAGTTGCTGCACTGAATGGACTCTGTTAGAAACATGAATGTACAGAAGTCGTTAAATGAAAACTAACGATGCGACGACTCACTCTGCTCGACAGCGGCCAGTTTGTTCGTGGCTGAATTTTAATTATTTTTATTTTTGGGAACTGAAGTTTTGTTGTTTTTGGACTGGATCAGATCTGCAGGAAAAACAGGGAACTAAAAGATTCAAATAAAAATAAAAAAAATGGCAGAATATCAAATGTTCTACTGGCATTTGGAGCATTTTGTTCCCACGTGAAGGTAGTTTGTTGTGTGTACCGATCAAGGGGGTCTCGGTGTTTCCAAATAACTCAAAGGACGGTTTTATGGAGAGAATAAATCATATTTCTTGTTTATAATGTAGAGCAAAGAGAGACTGCGACAGTCCTTGTAAAATTGTACGAGTAAAGTCTGCGTCCGACAGACATTATTTTAAAACTATGTATGGAAGATTTTAGCTGTGTATATAAATATACATTACTTGTACTTGTTTTTGAAACTGCACAGATATGGAAAAGTGGAAATATTTATTGCTGAAAAACATAAAAATCTGTTCATGTGGATGGAAAGCTGCGTCCTGTTTTATTTGGTCGTGAACTTAAATTTCCTGAAGGTCTGTTTGTGGTTTCAGAATCAGACCATTATTTTACTGCTTCAACAGAACGCAGCCAGACTTCTGCTCTCAACCTGTTTCTGTAGTGGACCTGAAACCCTTCAACAGACAACACATCGAGGTCCGATCCTCCTCAGATGGCCCTTCCTTGCCTGAGGGTCTAGTGACCAAAACCCCTGATGAACCTGAGGTCCACCACCTTCACGTTTGTCCCCATCGCAGAGCAAAGATAGTGCACATCTGTCCATCTGTGCATGATAAATGGTAAATGGACTGTACTTATACAGCTCCTTTCTATCTTCTCAGCACACTCAAAGTTCTTTACAACGATCTGTGCCTCATTTACCCGTTCATACAACATCTACTGGATCTATGCAGAGAATATTCAGGAGTTTTATCACATTCACACACCAATGGGACACACACCGGAGGTAATGAGGGGTTCAGTGTCTTGCCCAGGGGCACTTCAGCATGTGACTGCTGGTGGAATCAAACCCCCAACTCTCGCATTAGAGGACGACTGCTCTAACCACTCAGCCACAGCCGCCCCTAAACTATAACTTCAAAGATGTGTAGAGGCACCAACTTCCATTTTGTTTGGCTGCATGAAGGAGAAGAAAGGTTCCTTTTGAAGATGTGG
>JARVGV010000713.1:63523-67561 GCA_031762435.1 Hypsolebias longignatus
CTATGTATCTGAATGTTCCTGTAAAGTGCCCTGAGACTGCTTTGTTGTGATTTGGCACTATATAAACTGAATTGAATTGAATTATTCTGGGTTGTTTTCTCCATTCAAAGGTTTGTTTCTGATCTAAAGAAGATCTGAACTTTTTGTTTGTGCAGGTTTGATCTCCGAACAGTTCCTGTTGACTTTGTTGAGTGTCTGATGCGTTTCCTGCCCACGGAGGCTGAGGTGAAGCTTCTACGTCAATACGAGAGAGACAGAAAACCTCTGGAGGCCCTGAGTGACGAAGATAGATTCATGATGCAGTTCAGTCGTATTGAAAGGCTCAGTCAGCGCATGTCTATCATGACATTCATGGGCAACTTTGCTGACAATATCCAAATGTTGACGCCGGTAAGAAAAGAAAAGAAAAAGAAGTTCAATTAAAAGTAAAGAAAATAAAAGAAATGACTGTGCTGTGTTTCCCTCAAGCAACTTCATGCCATGATTGCTGCTTCAGTGTCGATCAAATCATCTCAGAAACTGAAGAAGATCCTAGAGGTCAGTTTGTGTAATTCAGTCTTTGAGTCAACATTTCAAAAGAATATTGAGAGAATGTGATCTGGGATCAGATAAGCATGAGTTGTTTTTGTTTGGTTGCTGTTTCAGATTATTTTGGCTCTGGGGAACTACATGAACAGCAGCAAGAGAGGAGCCGTGTACGGCTTCAAACTACAAAGTTTAGACCTGGTAACAACACACACCTCCCTGTGTTCACTCTGCAATCCCATCCAAACACTATCTTCATGTAGAAAAAAAAGTCCACAGGCTGTAAAAAGGTTTAAAGTAATGCTGTACTCCAATCACCACTTTATCATGGTGCAGGAGTTTCAGCATAAATAATCCTAGGAGCTCTGCTGTTGGGGCAGTTGCCAGTGTTAGGGTGTCCCAAGGCACATCGGTCCTAGGTGACAGGCTAGATGAAGAGTGATTCCAAAGGCTTAAATGGGCAGACAAAATAAAGGAGCTCCGTGACCAATGTCCAGATGCAAGTTACCGGGGCCCACCCTGGAGTCAGGCCTTGAGGAGTGGCTCTTCAGCAAGTTCCTGGTGACTGGGTCCCAGTTGAGCTCAGCCTAAATGTGAAAAATGTGTTTGCCTTCCTGTGGGCCACCAAGTGGCCTCAGGGTTACATCTCTGCTATTTGCAGATAATACTGTTCTATTGGTGTCATAGTGCCATGATCTTCAGCTCTCACTCGAGCAGTTTCCAGCTGCCAAATGTGATGCGGCTGGGATGAAGATCAGCACCTCTATGTCTGAGGATATTGTCCAGTCAGAAAAGGATGGACTGTTCTCTCAAGGTCTGGAGTGAGGTTCTGCCTTAAGTGGAGGAGTTTGTATCTGAGGGTTTTCTTCACAAGTGAGGGAAGAACTCTAAGCTTAGCTTGGACTCTAGAACCAAACTCATGGAGAGAGGCTGGGCTGTCCTACTCCAGAGTTGCCCAGAGAGAGAAAGCATAGAGTGGGTGTAAGGATACTCCTAGGTTCCTGGCTGCATGCCTCGATGTTGACGTTTTCCCTGATGAAAAAGAGGGTTGCCTCTTTGTGGCTTCAGACTGCAGGAGGGAAGATTCTGACTTGTTTGTTCTTTTGCACCAAACACCACTTCAGATTAGCCAGCTTTTATAGAGTCTCTGGATGGTGACTTGGAAGGGTTAGCCTCTAGGGATTCCTTGTTCTACTGGGTGACTTCAATGCCCATGTGAGCAATGACAGTCATCTGGAAGTGGGTGACTGGGAGGAATGGTCTCCCTGATCTGAATCTGAATGGTGTTTGTTAATTGGACTTCTGTGCTAGGCATTGGTTGTCCAAAACAAACAGCATTTTTGAGGTAGTTTATAAGTGTACTTAATACCAGACCACCTTAGGCCAAAGTTCAAGGATCGATTATTCAACTGTGTCATCAGACCTGCAGCCCTATGTCGTAGACACTTGGGTGAAAAGAGGTTCAGAGCTGTCAACTGATCACCACCTGGTGGTGAGTTGGATCCGAATGATGTGGGAGGCTGAAGGAAAGGCCTGGTAGACCTAAACGTATTGTGAAGGTGAACTGGGATAGTCTGGTGGAGCCCTCAGTCCATGTGGCTTTCAACTCACACCTCTGGGAGAGTTTTTCACATGTCCTGGGTGGAGTTCAGGGACATGGAATTCAAATAGGCCATGTGTTCACGGCCTCTATTGCAGATGCAGCTTCCAGGAGTGGTGGCCTGAAGGTACTGGTCCCTGTTGGGCAGCAACCAAATGATCCACTGGAGGAAACCAGCAGTGATGGAAGCTGTCAAGCTGACGAAGAGGCCTTCAGGACTTGGTTGTTACAGAAGACTCCTGAAGCAGCTAACAGTACAGGGTAGCCAGAATTACTACAGCTTTTGCAGTTGCAGAAGAAAAAACACAAGCATGGGATGATTTTAGGGAGGCAATGGATAAGAAATTTGGTTGGCCTCAAAGAAGTTCTGGCAAATGGTTTGACAACTCAGGACAGGACAGCTGACCATGTCCAAGGCTGTACTTGGTACTGCTGACATAAATTGACGATATTATCAAGCGGCGGAAGGAGCACTTCAAGTATCTCCTTAATCCACCCACCCTGTCCACCTTTTAGAAGGCAGAGTCTGAGGACTCGGAAGGATTAGTACATTACCATGGCAGAGGCCACTGAGTTATTCAAAAAGCTCCTTAGTTGCAGGGCAACAGAGGTGGATGAGATTTGCTCTGAGATGCTGAAGGCTCTGGATGTTGTGGGACTATTATGGTTGACACATCACTTCATTGTTATACAGAAGAGTGGGACAACACCTGTGGAGTGACAGACAGGGGTGGTGGTTCCCATTTTTAAAAAGGGGGACTGGAGAGTGTGTTTTAACTATTGTAGGATCATATTTCTCACTCTTCCCAGGAACGTTTACTCCAGGGTGTTGGAGTGGAGACTGCAACCAATTGTTAGACCTCGGATTTAGGAGAAGCAGTGTGACTTCTATCATGGTCATGGAACAGTGGACCAGATCTTTATTCTTGCAGCATTGATAAGGGGGTCATGGGAGCATGCTTTTCTGGTCTACATGTGTTTTGTGGATCTGGAGTGGGCTTATGACCATGTTCTTCAAGGCATTCTGTGGGGGGGCCACTACAGTAGTATGATATACATAGTATAGGTGCCTGCATTGATTTTAAGAGCTAGCCAGTCCCTGTATAACCAAAGCAGGAACAGTGTCTGCATTTTTGGCACAAAGTTGAGCTAGTTCTCAGTGTGGGTTAGACTCAGCCAAGACTGACACTCAGCTCTGATCCTGTTTGTTGTTTTCATGGACAGGATCTTGAGGAGCGGTCATAAAGAGTAGGGTGTTAGGTTTGGGAACCTCAGGGTCTCATCTTTGCTTTATGTTGATTATGAGGTTATGTTGCTGTCTTCAGAGTCAGACCAAGACCTTCAGTGTGCACTGGGGTGGTTTGCAACCAAGTGTGAAGCAGCTGGAATGAAAGTCAGGTCCTTTTAAGTCTGAGACCATGATTTATGACTGGAAATGGGTGGAATACCCTCTGGGTTGGGGAGGAGGCTATGCCTCAGCTGGAGTTCCAGTATCTGGGTGTCTTTTTTGCAAGTGATGGTACAATGGAGAGGGAGATGGATCAACAGATTGGAACCTCATACTCTGTAATGAGGATGTTGTTTTGGTCTGCTGTGATGAAGAAAGAGCTGAGTCAAAAGGCAAAGTTTTTGATTTACTGGTCTGTCTTTATTCCAACCCTCACCTATAGTCATGACGTTTTTCATTCATTCAACCTTTATTTTTGCAGGTTATTCTTATTGAGCCTCAAGGACTCGTTTACAAGAGAGACCTGATTTTAACAAATAATGATGACAACAGTAAACAACAATGACAACAGTAGACATTCATAAAAGGAAGCATATAAATTGGGAACATTAAAGCCCCACTGACATGATGTTTGAACTTTGCATAAAATGGCACAACATATATATCTTGTATAATTGAATTATGT
>JARVGV010000713.1:251069-273931 GCA_031762435.1 Hypsolebias longignatus
TGTGAAAAGGTTCAATATTGAAGAACCTGGTGTCACAGTCTAATCAGCTGATTAACTCAAAACACCTGCAAAGACCTTTAAGTAATATTCTAATTTTATGAGATACTGAATTTGGGGTTTTCATTAGTTGTCAGTTATAATCATCAACATTAATAGAAATAAACATTTGTGTGTGTGTAATGAATTAATATACAAGTTTCATTTTTTCAATGGAATTACTGAAATAAATGAACTTTTCATGATATTTTAATTTTATGACCTGCACCTTTATCTGTTCTTTGCAGTTGTTACTCTTTGAAACCTCGAGATATGCAGCAAATATAAATGTTCATTTGCACTGTTTTCACACAACAGCTGTGCAAACTCTGCATATGTTGCACAAAATAAAGCAATTTAATTGATCTTATCAAAATGTTTGACTCTCTGCAGTGAACGCCAACATTCTTACTTCTACATGTTCATTAGAAGAGTTGATCTGTGAGAATGTGCATGTGACTGACACACACATGGGTAAATAATTAAAATGTTGCTGAAACAGGCTGCTGAAGGTTAGTTGAAGCCTTCAGATCTTTAGCTACACATCAGCTGAAACAATGCGCTGCAATTTGAGCAGTGACCTGACAGGACTTGAGTCCTGTGCTCAGTGGACTGTCTGGTTGGGTCCAGGTGCTGACAGTGCCACAGGCCAGCAGGCTGAGCACACTGACCTCCAACCAGGTGGAGGTTTCCAGAGATGCACAAGGGACAGGTACTTCAAGACGCCCACGAGGAAGCTGAGGGCAACAGTGTCATTAAACAGGGTACTCTGCAAGCGCAGGGGCTGTCAGTGAATCACAGAACGCAACTAACAGTCCAGCGACGTGTCAGTGGTTTAGTCTGAAGTAGTGAGGTCATCAGCTGACACGACCTGCGCCGCCCACCGATCAGCACCTGCAGAACAGGAACGTGACATGAAACGTGGAGTTCTTGCCAAAGTTTGGCCGAAACAGCTCAAATTGACCTCAAACAGCTAGCTAGCTTACAATAGACACTATTTTTTACATTTTATATTGTGTTGAATTTATTTTTAAAACCATCAGGTGGATCAACATTTAGGTTTGCAAACGATCTGACCAACTTCTGGTATAAATGTACCACTGACATGGTTTTGCACGTGTTTTGTGTGTACACAGAAAGAACAGCGTCTTGCTCCAGAAAACATTCCAACACACCGACCCTCGAAAGAAACAGATAGAAAAAAGGGAACTTTCCATTTTCTCTGAGTAATAAGCTGAATCCATCATCAGAGGCCCCTTGAGCCTTTTCTTGATAAGGTGCTGGAATGCAATTTATGCTGGGCCCAGTTTTTCTCAGCTTGCATCGTGTATTTTTAATTGCAGCTAAGAATTTCATACATTTGCAACAAGAGCGCCTTTCATTTCCACAGTGGGTCAAATGAAGCAAACGTGAACTTGTCTTTTGTGTTCCTCATGGCATGGGTCTGCATCCGTCCAGTTTACATCCACAACGTCACTCATACACATCTTCAAGTCTTAAAGCGCTACGACATCCTTTTTTTAAAACTTGGTTATGTTCTTCAATGTTTTCCATTTTTAAGCATTTTTAACTGACAGTGAACCTCAAATACTTGTTGACCTAAAGTCAAGAACGTCTTTCATCTTTTTTCATTCAACCTTTATTTAGGCAGGTTAATCCCACTGAGCCTCGAGGACTCATTTACAAGAGAGACCTGTGGAGAGAGAGACCTTTTGCATCTTATAAACACGCAGTCGAGAGCTGCAGATGATTTATGGTTTTTATGGACGTGCTCAACGACGAGCAAGACGACGACAAAGAGGAAGTCAGAGAGGAGGACGACGCAGAAGACGGGGGTCATGCATGTCAGAGGTCCAGAAGCAAAAGTCCAAAGGGTCAATCTGTAATTCAAGGATCATGTTCCAGAAGGAGGAATCAGCAACAGAGGTCAGAACGGCGAGACGAGAGCAGACAGGGAGCGGGCAGAGCAACAAGTCCACAAGGCAGGTGTGAGGTCGAAATCCAAATAACACGGCGTGAGCGTCAGACATGAACGTGAACAAGAGCAAGACGGCTGGACGTCATCACCCAAGAATGGTACGATAATCTGGCGGTGTAAAGTGGTGAGAGGAGTTCTTAAACATGGGCGTGAACAGGTGCGGTGTGGACAGGTGCGGTGTGAACAGGTGCGGTGCGAACAGGTGCGGTGTGAACAGGTGCGGTGTGAACAGGTGCGGTGTGAACAGGTCAGGTGTGAACAGGTCAGGTGTGAACAGGTCAGGTGTGAACAGGTGCGTTGTGAACAGGTGCGGTGTGAACAGGTGCGGTGTGAACAGGTGCGGTGTGAACAGGTGCGGTGAATGAGTGCTGCTGATCAGAGGGTGAACGACAGAGGACGTGATCAAGACATAATCTCAGTTACGCACTACCTGTGCAACAACCTGTCACACAACTTGTGTAGTTTGTTAGTTATGTGCAAATATCATGTGCATTTAAGTGTTTATTTCTACCTGTGAAATACTTGTCATACAAATTCATACAACTTGCACCGTTGTATTCTACCACGTTGTTGTTTACTATATTTCTTTTGGACCTTGTAAATATTATATTTCTCTTTTTCATTTTTGGTACTTTATTTTGTAACCTTATCGAGTCAAATCGGTTCTTCTCATCCTGAACATTTCGTAGCATTGTTGACCTTCTCTTGACCTGCACATGACCAATATACAACACACAGGTCCATCACAGGACAGACAGGGCAGCTCATGGCTTTCATCAGGCCTTGTCCAGCACTGCATGACCATCAAGGGCAGAGTGCACAAATCATGACTGTAAAATGTCATTTTGCAGGACAACTTTGTGACAGACAGACTTCTCTGTTAGGAGCTGTAAGCTGTGGATCTAATTAGCTGATCTTAAGTCCATAACTGACATTAAAATATTCACTTCAAGGCTGAAGAATTGGTTAAAAATGAATGAGAATTGTACTCATTTTTAAATATTGTAATCGTTTTAACTCGTTTTAAATCCATTGTTTGGTTTTGTTTTTTATATACTGTACATATAATTTTAATTTGTTTTTTACTGTTGATCTTAACCTTTCATTTAACCAACTGTTAAAGTCCCATCCAGAGACGGTGTTGCACATTAGCTTTGGCTATAAACACTGTGATGCAGGCATTACATTGTTTTGATCCATGTTTCTTGTATCTGTCTCTATCAAATAAACAATAAATACATAAAACAAGTTTACACATGTCCCAGGAGAAATTTGATGAGTGGGCCTGCTTTAGAGGCCAAACAGGGGAGTCAGATTCAGATAAGCCACAACTTGATTTCTTCAGGCAGACTGTTTTTTTGGTCAGCCTTGAGTCCTGCTGGTACTTTGATCCAAAATGGCCAGATTATTGGGCATTGCACTGGTTCGTGCTATGAGCCTCCTTCAAGGTCGTCGCCAACATGCTGGCGAGTCCTAGACTCTGCAGATGGTCTGCGATTCTCACAAATCGCTTCCATCTTACAGCTTAGCTTGTAAATCAGCTGATTTTGAGCGCTCGTAGCACGAACCAAACCGTCTCGGCCGGCAGCCTGATGAGGGACAAATTAGCTGCAGCCGTTTTCTTTGTATGTTGATAAACCAGGAACCAGCCAGTTCCAAAAAGCAGGAAACCTGTTATCATAAATCCATTTATGTCTTTGGTGTCCTCCTGAGACAAAACAGAAAGACACATCAGCTCCAACATCCCTGACGTGTCCTGCAGCGTGAGTCTCAGCAGGACATGATGGTTCACTTTGTTGAAAAGATTTTGTCGACTGCATTGAAAGTCCAGCTGACCAGATCCATAATAGTATTTTGAACAGTAAAATGAGGTAAACTATTGATGTTTGAAAACCTCTGTCTAGAATGGAAGACATCAGAGAGGGAACAGGCGTCCAGGGTCTGAGCCTGAAGGAGACGAAAAGTCCGTTTTTTTCATGTTTGTAAAACATGTTGCTTTGTGCAGTTTTACCACATTCTCTAAACTTTTTTTTTTTTTTCTACATCCTCTGCAGAGGCTCACTGAGCACGTCTGCACGGGGTGGGCTGACCCTGAACAGGGAACAGGTCCATCACAGAGTCAGCTAAACCAAGAGATGTTCCAGGTCCGAGCCAGAAAGAGAAAGAAAAGGGCTCGTCCGGGATTTGAACCCGGGACCTCTCGCACCCAAAGCGAGAATCATACCCCTAGACCAACGAGCCACAAGAGCTGCTGCTCCACTCGTGTCTTTTGTTCCAAACATCTGTGCTGATGTGGCAGGATGTTCTGTGTCACCTGGTCCCACAGCACCACCTGCTGGTCACAGGTGAACTCAACAGGCTTGTTGGTCTAGGGAAGATCCTCGCTTTGGGAGGGAGAGGTCTAAGGTTCAAATCCCAGACGAGCCCATCAGCAACAGCAGATCCCAGATGACCACCTGATGGGATGAAGATGTTTCTCTACAATAAGTCACTGCACTCACTTGAATGATATTATGAAGGTGGAGGAAAGAGTTCCTGCCAACTTTGTTTTACTGTGGACGTTAAAAGATCAGAAATAACACCGTGATTTTTTAAAATTACAGCTGGAGGCCAAAATAATGTCGACCAAGTGAAACGCTGCAAAGTTTACTCCACAGACGCTCAGGGCCACAAACCACAGCCTCGCTCTCGTCTGAGTTTACAGGTCATCCAGAATAAGACATGCTTGCAATCGAAGTACTGTATTTTCCAGAGTATAAGTTGCATCATTCAAAAAAGCATCATGAAGAGGAAAAAACATATATAATTTGCTTGGGCATATAAATCACTTGTATTATGCGTCACCACTGTCCCGTCGTGTCTATTATGCGTATAAATAGATTTTCTACAGGGTTTAGGTCTGGAGACTGCAAGCCAGTCCAGAATCTGGATCTGCTTCTTCTGGAGCCACTCCTTGGTTCTCCTGGCTGTGCTTCAGGTCATCGTCATGTTGGAAGACCCAGCCACGACCCATCTTCAATGTTCTGACTGAGGGAAGGAGGTTGTTCCCCAAAATCTCACAGAACATGGTCCTGGTCATCCTCTCCTTTTACATTTTTAAGAGGGAATTTTAAAGTATAATTTCAATATATTTTTTAAAATCCCTTATTGGGACTCATTTTGTCAGACTGGGTCACATTTAGGCCCAAACTCTGGCAAAGACGTTAAATAAAAAATAAATATTTTCCTTAAAGTGAAGTCAGCCTTTTTTGATGATTTGGTTGTGTCATTTTTTTAAATAAATCTAGTTCCATTCCTTCATCTTTTCTTTGACCCCAGTTCCAGCTGACAAAAACAACCCCACACTACGATGCTGCCACCACCGTGCTTCATCATGGGGATTTGGGTTTTTGTTCTGGACCGAACGTTCCTTTCAGAATTGTAGTTTAAAAGTGAGACTCTGGATTAAAGGACACATTTTCCCACATCTTTTAGCCTGGATGTTTTTCTTCTTAAGAACGTTCTCTCTCTTGCTTACCGTCAGAACGTCTGCAGAACTCATCAGAACCTCCTGCAGCTCCTCGGAGGTCTGCAGCGTCCCTGAACTCCTTTCCTCTCGTCTTTTCTTCGTCTCCTCTCAGTAATGCCACTGTTGTCCAGATGTTCTCCACCTCTGTCCTCAGTGTTTCCTTGGATTTTTTTTTGTTCCGAGAATACCGAAGGCAGTAAATGCATCACAATCTATACATGTTACAGTAAAGACGGGGTTCATGCTATGAAATTATTTTTTACTGTTCAGTTTTCTTACACCACTAAAATCGAACATTTAAGCGGAGGTGTGGGGGGGCGCTCTCTATCCACAGTAAATTCCTTTCATACAGGACACTTTATGACACTCTCCATTTTTCATTTTCACAACAATTTTTTTATCTCACAATTTTATTCTTTGTCCAAAGAAATGTCTGATATTTGGAAAAAAAATAAAAATAAAAATTGATTCTTCTTTCTAAATTCTGTTTATCCATGTTGTGGGTTTACTGTGTTTCAAATGGCCCTTTCACTGAGCGACATTGTTATCCTTTATTTAATTACCGTTAAACACCCATAGAGCATACCAGTAATCTGTTTTTATTTTCTATTTGCTTGAACAATTTTAGAGTTTCTCCTTCCAGTTTTTTTTTTCAAACTACATTATTCGCTCTTCCTTCTGCTTGTAAATGAAAGGGTTTTTGTTGTTTTTGAGTACAGACCACCCCCATCAGGTACAAATAATCCATTTATTTGTCTTTTTTTAAGCAGATCAATCTTGTAAAGTGAATTATGAAGGTCAGAGGCTCTAACAGACAGGTACAGCTGCATATTATTACCACAATCATTTAAAAAAAATGTTTATTAACTTTTTTGTCTATCGATTAGAAAAGAACTAACTGATACCAAGAACTGACCCCTGTGGGACTCCTTGCACCAGAGAACTAAATCTAGCAATCAGGATCATGAGCTCTTTAAAACTACCGGTAGTTAATTATAAACGTATTGATGGTATTTGGATGTTTTTACTGGTTCAGTCTCTAAAGAAGTTTATTCTGTCTGTGACTGAATCAAATCAACCGCAGGTGGAATTTAGCTCTAGAACTTTCACTCACATATAATTCTGAGGCAGGTTAACAATGATATCTTAACTTAAAAAAAAATCTAAAGATAGATATATTTTAAAACAATAGTTCAGGTGTGAAGTTTGTAAAAGGAGCAAACTTTTGAAGACAAAATCTTTTTTTAATGTTAAATTTAAAGCCTACATTTTTGATGTGCATTAGACAGAATTAGATCCGACAGTTTGAATCTTCATTCTTGTCTTTCGAGGAGCATTTTCTTTGGAAAGCTAAAACAGGTTTTGGGCCACAGGTTCAAACATGTTTTGTAAGACGGTAAACAGATGCTTCTCTGCAGAGAACAAGTTTTAATTGAAGGAAGTGAAGCAGATTTATGCTTCGTTTGGTCACAAAAACATGGAGACCACGGGCCTTTTCCACGTTTTTGTGTTTTTATTTGTGTTTTGCTTCTCTGTTAGCGAAACGGCTCAGCGTGAGGCAAACGGAGCGCTACCTCTGTAGCGTTTTAGCTAGCGCCTCTTTACTGCGCGCCGCCAGCTTAGCGCTACGTCAGTGCCGGCAGTTGACAGAGAGGAGTTTAGTAGCAGGGCGCTCGGTTCTGTTGACAGGGCGGGGCGCCCTGCGTGTGTAATGGTCGGGGCAACACTGATTACCTTTTGATTCAAGATGGCCGCCACAATGAAGCAATCTTAACAAGCATAAAAATGGCGACAACTTCACAGGCACTGAGCTAAGGTTTGATGTGGTCATAGCTGATAATCATCCACACCCAGCTGACCACAACACTGTCTGTTAGCAAAATAGTGACAATTTTTAAAGAAACTCTTATATTACTGGTTGTTTGAGGCTCCGGTTCACCTACAGATGTCGTTTCACTCGAACGACGCCGACCTTCAGCAGAGACCGGCTGTTTGTTCCTCCGACTCAAGTATTTTGGACAAAAGACAAAACGTGTCAACAAAGAAGAACTCGTCCAGAGGAACTGACTCGGCGTTGTTGGTTGGCTTGTTGCCACCGTCTGCAGAAAATAAAAAAGTCAAACCAGTTTGCAGTTCGGTAATGATGCACGTTGTTCGTGCAGTCGAGGGACTTTCACAAATCTCAATTTCTTTTTGGCAGAAACGTATCCCCTGCGAGCACTCGAACTACTCACCACTGAACGCGGCACACCTCAGAACTGCAAATACAGGTCGACGGTTAAGTTACAGGGTACGTGTTTGGCGTCGCTCCACACAGGCGGGGTTGACTTCCTGCACATGTAACATCTCTTTTTCCTCTGGAGGGGAGGACACTGTAAAAAGGCTCAGCAGCTGCAGCCTTCCTGTCATTACCTGCACAGTCCAGGTGAGTACTTTGCACTGCATCTTCATTTCCAGCTCAGTTTGTGTGCAGGTGCAGTGATCATTTATAGCCTTTTATGATCATTTTCATATAATCTACTGTTTGTAGTGACTGTCAGTGTTTGCTGTATCTCACTGGTTCCAGATGTTTTAGTCTCAGTGGATAAGCTGAATCTTTTCATTGCTGTTGATGGGAGAGTGTTTTAGATTAAAATATTAGTTGTGGGGTGTTTGTAGATGTGGCTGAGAGGATTTTAAATAACTATATTTAAAAACAGTATATTCTTGGAGTCAGTAACAAAAAAAAAATCAAGTCATATCTAAAATAAACAATTTAAATACAAATGTCAGCACTTTCAGCATCCTTTGTGAAAAGCTGGATTCAGAAAACAGTGAGAGGAAGGTTTTTTTTTTTTTTTTACTTGAATAAAAGTTCTTGTTTAGTTCAAATGCTGAAAAACCAGTTCATGTTTTGTGCCTCCCCCCAAAAATAAACTTTTATCATCTAACCGTTCAAACCCCGTCCCACACATTTTACTGTGCGGAGAGCGTCTACCAGTAATTTGTAAGGGAATGTGTTTTGGGGTGTAGTTCCGGAGGTCCGGGTGTGTTGAAAAATCCCTCGTCATTAGCCCCGGGGGTTATGAGCTGCCTCAGATGTTCACATGTAACAAAACAAAATTCCTTTTGGTTTCTACGTCTCTCGTCAGTGGGAGGAGACGATGATATTCCAGACTAACATGTTCGGAACAAAGAGGCAAGAGGAGCCAAATGTTTTGCTCGAACTGTGCCAGAGTTATTACATTTCTTGTTTTCTTGTGTGAACTTCTGAAGACGAGCAGCGTTCCTGTTCAGTCTCTTAAGGACACTGTGAATCTGAGAATTTGACCTTTGTTTGGCATCTTATGAAACTCTGGAGCTAGCGGTATATGACACTGCTCGATACTTACCGCACTTGGTGTGTACACGCCTGGAAGGTGCAAGGTATGCATCGTGTTTGGTGAAGATCCAAACCCAAATGCAAAAACCAAAAACTCAAAATGGTCAAAGGTAAAATTAAAAACTTATTTACAAAGGAAAGCGAAGATAAAAAAAAAAAAAACACTCAGTAGAAAAACCACTGAAAAAGTTTTGTAAGGTACAACATGAATGGATGTTCTTCCTGACACAACCACAGCCTCTGTGTGGAGCAGAGCTGCTCTCTAGGGCACAAGGGGGGTGGGGGGTGGGGGGGGCTAAGGGCCTTGCTCAAGGGCCCAGAGTGGAGCGAATGAGAGTGGAGACAGGTGTGGGTGTTTCACCAATCCCACCCACATTTTGATGTTGTCAGTACCGGGAGTTGAACCAGCAACCTTCTGCTCATAGGCTCACCTTCTCTAACCTTTGTGCCACTACTCCCATTACTCCCATCACTAAAAATATTTTGAATCTTTTTGCACATGGGAGCAGCAGATTTAAGGTTCAAAGAACCCAAAACTGCTCAGAGTAAGACGTTAAATCTTCCAGAGATGAAACGGTTGGAAAGGCGGATCAGAAGAAACCCGTCCATGGTCGTCATGGAAACGCTGAAATATCTGTCCAATAAAAACAAGAGCCTCTGAGGGTATAAAATGTAGCTGCAGGAAAACTTCCCCAACTCTAAATTTTCTGACAGATACTACACCCGATTACATGCACATTGTTGATTTCTACAAATATCCGTTGACGTACGATCAAGTTTTTGGGATTTCTCTCAGCCAGTTTGATGTTTCAAAACCTTAGTTCTAAAGGTGACTTCCTGGTTGCGTAGGATGAAGAAGAAGCTGATCCTTGATGTAGACACGGGTGTTGATGATGCTCAGGCCATCATGATCGCCCTCTCCTCCCCAAACGTGGAGGTTTTGGGGATCACCTGCTGCCATGGCAACACACCTTTGAAGAACGTCCTCAAGAACACCCTGCGTGTCCTGAAAGTTTGCAAAAGGCTGGACGTAAGAGCCCTGGGGTTCTTTTTTAGTGGAACTTTCACTGCGTGGCCGGTACGTGAGCGCTGTATTGTCCCGTCTGTCCAACAGGTTCCGGTCTACAAGGGTTTCTCACAGCCCCTGCTGGACAGCAAGCGGCACGCTGGGGACTACCACGGGATTGACGGACTGGGGGACGTCCCGGATCCAGATGCTCCAGGCACAGAGTTGCTGCAGAAGGAAGAAGCTGTGCATGCCATGATCAAGATCACAAAGCAACATCCCGAAGAGGTGAGGCGAACCGGAAAAGATATATTCACCACAGCAGGTGGACAAACACGGTTTGCCTTCTTTTTGAAAGTCGTGGACACATTTTCTAAGATTTCAGTTCTTTTGTTTGGCGGGACAGATCAGTGTCATCCACATGTAGTCTCAGTCCCTGAGCCAGCAGAAACCTGGACTCTGAATGTTGAGATTTGAAATGGTGCACCAGTCCATGCCGTAGTGTCCATGTCCTCATTGGAGACCAGCTCCTTTGTGACGCAGATCAAGAGGAAGAAATAAGTACTAGGTGCATACCAGGTAAATACTGGAGATGTACCAGGTACCAAGAGGAAGAAACTGAAGTGGCTTGTAGAGAGAGTCAAGGGAACTTTGACAAACGTGATCCTTCAAGAAATATCTGAAGCAAAGTGTGAAAGGTAAAAATGGCAGATGACAACCGTACCTGGACAGGAATTCCTGTCCACATCCTGCCTCATCTTCCTAAAGATCAGTCAAGGTGGAGTTGGTTGATGAAGTGTTGCCTCCGTGGCAACAGGCTAAGATGAAGATAATGAAACCAACAAAGTAGGGAACCTCTTGACTGCTCCCTCCTTCAGGGCTCGCCACAGCGAGTGAAGCTGTTTTACACCGGATGCCCCTCCTGACGCAACCTGGGCTCAAACGTGCAACCTCAAGATCACAAGGCCGCGACATTGACTTCCATGCTACCACAGCTGTCTATGGGGCTTTGCTTCTTCTCAAAGACCCTGAGAATTAAACTCATCTGATTATTCTTCTGCTGCCGTCCACAGGTGATCCTTGTGGCCACCGGACCCCTCACCAACCTGGCGGTCGCCGTGCAACTGGACCCCTCTTTCCCCAAGAGACTGAAGGCGCTCTACCTCATGGGTGGAAACACCGACTGTGGGTTTAAGACAGCTGCAGGTCTACAGCCTGCTGTGGTTTTCCTTCACTTCTCTTTCCTTCCCTTCCTTCAGCCAGGGGGAACACCACGGTGTGCGGAGAGTTCAACTTCGTGGCTGACCCCGAGGCGGCTTACACAGTGTTGGAGCGCTTCAACTGTCCCACCTACATCGCCACGTGGGAGTTCAGCTGCAGGTGCAGCCTTCCATGGGTGAGGCTGATGGCTTCAGTCTGGACAGGGAACTGCAGCGCGTGCGGTTATGCGAAACAACAGCTGATCCGCGTTTACCTTCTTTTTCTAGTCGTTCTGCGACGAGTTGTTCTCCCAAAAGTCAGAGAAAGCTGCCTTCATGAAAAAGATATCAGCCCTTTCAATGGCGGTGAGAAGAGTTCACGTCACAAACAGAAGGTCGTCTGCTACAGTCTCGAAACGTTCAAACAAATCCTGCTTCACTGTTTGCAGAAAGCCAAATCAGCTGATTACCAAAAGGAGGTCATCGCAGGAGGCGGCTTCAATCCCTGCGACGTCTTCGCTTTGGCGGCTGCGGTCGACGACTCATTCATCACAAAGAAAGAAGAGGTGAGCGTCCACCTTTTGTTTTTTACTTACCCGACGTTGACTCAAAGCGTTAAAACAGGCTCCGCCCTCAGGTGGCGGTGACGGTGGAGCTGGACGGGAGGCACACCCGGGGCATGATGGTCCTGGACTACATGGAGCTGCTGAAGAAGGAGCACAAGGTCTTCATCATGAAGACTGTGGACTTGGAGAAACTGAAGAAGATGCTGATCAACGCCATAAAGTAGAGAAAACGTGTGACAAACATGAATTAAATCAACCCACAAAAAATAAAGATTGTGTCAAAATCTCTCCCACACACTAAATCTTTTAGAAGCATTTCTCCAGTTTAGTAGAGCTTAAACAGATTTTTATGCATTGCAGTTTTAAAAAATCAGCAGGTAATAAACTATACAATACAGTATTTATATAATAAATATAAAAACAAAGCTTGGACTTGTCATGATCAGTATTTCCACTAGATGTCGCTATAATCAGTCATGACAATAGTAAACACCATTGAACTGTTAGAAGAAAACATACTGTATTCCATAAAATAGTTCACATTAAATAATACTTCATTAAATATTTTTTAAATTCTGTTTAATCTTCAGATACAAATCTAAATGTTTAAGGAAAAAAACAAAAGTATTAAATTAGTGTCAAACCTTATTTTGCATGTTATATATAATTCTAGCAATAAATTCCTGATTGTGTAACTATGTTTAAATTTATAAAGAAGTAAGGTATTTAAAGAGAAAGTTTACTTTGAAACTAAATAATCTGAATAATTTTTAAAGTTAGCTCCAGCTTGGAAGTGATTGACTAAACTTCCCATATGAACAAAAAGCTCATATTTTACAATATTTATCAAGTATTTTAGTTACATTCTCATCTGTGGAAAATATTTGCTGAAGCTGAGTCACTTTGATGCATTTCTTTGAATCAAGTATATATTAGTTTTTGTGTGTATTTGGAATAACGAGAATCAAAATATTTAGTTTATCACCTGGCACAGGTATTCTTCTGTTAGCAAAATATCTCATGAACCAGTAAAGCAACCAGTAGTGATTTTTAGTGTCACACACATTCAAGATGGCCGCCTAAAAACAATAAAATTGACAACTCGGCCAATATTAGATTTTGTCCTACAGTTTGGTAGTAGCTGAACCAGTGGTTGGATTTTAATGAAACTTTCAGGAAACTGTGCCTCTGCAGTTCAAATCAAGATGGCCGCCACAGCAACACCGACTCTGATTAGGAGGCTGGAATCATTTCCAACATCCACACACACGTGTTGTTTGGTGAAGGCAGACTGAACACTCATCACTGATGAGAACGTCTCGCACATGAAGTTATGACGTCATCATCATCAGCAGAATAAGTTCACAAGGAATTTCTTTATTCTTTTATCTTGCACCAAGAGCTCAAAACCTCACAAATCTCTCAAACCTCATGACTCCCTCCAGGTCTCACTTTCTCCATGAGACTTCTTCTTCATGTAGATCTGATGGCGCTTGACAAATAACTTGGCACCGCCGTCAGAAAGGAGGGGGTGGAGGTGAAAGTGGAAGGTGATGGTTCGTCCCTGAGACTGACCGTCTGCTGCAACGTCTCGCTCTAAAGCGCTTTAGATGTGACAATGATTTTCAGAAGAAAAATAAAGGCATAATTATCAGAACTCTGGTTTTACTTGGGCTGTCAACACGATTTAAAAACTAGTGTGCAGCTTAAAGTCTGTACTTTTAAACCAAATTAAAATGGAGTCTGTGAGAAGCCGACTTTCCAGCTATAGAAACTGAAATGGGTCCATGTGAGCCGGAAGCCTGTTATTGAGAAGCATGGACATTGAGATCCTCCAAAAAATGTTACTTGATCAAAAACTTTGTTGAAAACTCTGGCAGGAAGCGTGGCGGGCATCCCTTCAAGAAACGATTGGCCTTTTAATCATTTTGTTTACTTCTGAAAAAAACGCAACCTCTGCTATAAAAGCGTCCCTTTTTTTTTTTTTTATACCTTTCCAACAATTTAGATAAAAATGTGAACAACATTTCACAGAAACACAAGAAATCTGCTGCCGGGAGCTTTACTCTAAAAACTGCTGCAAGCAAGAGGAAAAGACGTGCGTTTGAACTTACGAACATCCAAACTGAGGTCGTTTAAGTTCATCGAAGCCTTTATTGGAGGTGAACACCCATCAGCCTTTTTCTCCTCAACAAGCAGGTTCAGTCTTTTCTGTCTCAACGAAAACAAACAAATTCAAGTTGTCCTCAGAAAAAAAGTATTTACAAAAGGAATATTGGATAAAAGTCCCGTCCGTCTCCTTGCTTCTGCAGCTGGACCAAACACGTCACAGTTTATGGACCGGGGATCCGGTTCAGAGTCCACCAAATCAGCGTCAGTCCGGTCCCGGTCCACCGACAGGAGCTGGATTCTTTATCGCTTCGACATCGAGCCAGAAACAGGTTTCACGTCGGCTCAGGGCCGATTCGCGTCCAACACACAAAACCCAAACCACTTCTACTGGACTCTGTATTTATAAAACCAGCAGAGGCCCCGGGTGAAGTTCCAGCCCAGCGAGACGGACAGCACGTAGAGGAGGCCGAGCAGAGCGAAGGGGTAGAGCAGCACGGCGGTGTTCGTCAGGAAGGGCAGAGCTGCGAGGACGGAAACGGAAAACTCAAAGACGTGCGTTCAAACTCAACCGACGCGGAGCAGGAATGTGCGACACCTACTGTTGTAGCCCAAGAAGGTGATGTAGAGATAATAACCGATGGCGATGAGCCACAAAGTGTTCCCCACAAAGTAACCCAGGAACCAGTTTGAATTTATCACCACCACATCTGGAACACAAACACACACACTGGACTCATCTGCACCCAGCAACGGTTTCATGAAACAGGCTCAGCCACGACGAACTCACGGTTAATGAAGAAAAGCTGCAGGAAGTGCAGGATGACCAGAAGGGGGTAGAAAGCGTTGAGGTGGACATCAAAGGCGTAGCCCCACTCCACGTCAAAGTTTCTGCTGGGATGCTTCAGCAGATATCTGTTACTGATGAACCTGGGAGAGAGCGGACGAAGATGAGCCTGGACTTTACTGGGAGGCGCTCAGCCATCAGAGGAAACCTCCAACTCACCACATGAGGGTTGATATGAGCAGACCGACCCCTATGCAGTCCACGAAGACCACCCACAGCAGCAGCTTCAGGGTCTCCACTGCCCCCATGTCCAGCACGAGACCAAAACCCATCGTGGACACTGCACAAAACAAAGACGCCATGAGCACAAACGGACGAACGCTTGCACACAAACAATTCCGTTACGTAATGAGATTACCACAGAGCCAGATGCTGAGCAGGACCAGGAAGGCCGGATCGTCCCGGGCCCACTGGTCCTTGGTTTGCTTCCTGTAGTGGAAGTTGCGGTAGACCCTCTGCGGCGACGTGAAGAGGTAAAACATCTGCCACAAGGCGAAGTCAAAGTCCATCTGCCTGAAGTGGAGCAGCCGCCGCAGGTACTTGTAGCGCTTGGCGCCGGCCGTGTGGCGAGCGGCGTCCCTGGCACCGAGGGCGCCGTTGCTGCGCTGCGACGTGGTCGGCAGCATGGCGCTGGAAACCAAACAAACATGGAATATCCGATGCAACGATGTGACTTTTAACCGTCACCTCACAAAGCCTCATGTTCAGAGCCGATGAATCGGGAATTCACATGTCCAATGATTTGCTAAATAAACTTAAAGCGTTTACGATCTTAAACGTGACGCCTTCGGTTTTTAGAAGTGCTGCTAATAAAACTGTCACTGCTTTCAATGTGCTCATAAACATGTTTGGTTTAAAGACAATAACTCCATAAAACAAACAAAAGTTGTAAACAGATCACGCCCATGTTGTGGTAGTACTGCCAACCAGTTCACTAGTTTTTTCTAATTTAAAATATAATAATTAATTAATAATAATTTTTTGAACGCGTTGAACACTTGTTCTCTATCAGGATATCTTAAACATTACTGCTAAAAAAAATACTAAAAACAGGACAAAACATGAACAATAGAGCTAAATATAAACCTAAAAATCAACCAGTAAATACATATACACTAATAAAACGTGTTAAATATAACTATAACAGCATTACTCTTTTCATACAGTAAATATTTACACATTTATTGTTTTTATATTTGACGCTGTTGTGTTGTTTCAACACTTAGCTTGATGCTAACGGCTGCAATATAAAAACTTTGAAGGCTTGTTTGTCAACAACAAACGGAACATAAACGACGCCACTGATGTTTTACTGGATGAAAAACCCACTAATTAAAAAAAAAGTTTACCTGTTTTTTTTGTTTATTCCTTCACGAAAAAGAGCAACAACTTCCTCAGCTCTGTAGCAAACACTTCCTGAACCGTCGCGAATGTGTACACGTAGATGCTTCCGGTAAACGCCCCGATGCATGATGGGATATGTAGTTGATGCGCTCCAGACGCCAAACCCGCAAAATTAGATAAACAAAATCACTGTAATAAAACGCCTTTAACTAATGCATGCATTATTCGTTATAAGCGTCTCAATTGTTTCACTACATTCGCGTCTGATGACGTACTGTGCAAAGTGAATTTTATTTTTGTGGAGGACGGAACAATGCCTTATTTTGAAGGGAAGTGTGACGTCGCGGTATTTCCGCTAACGCCAGCTAGCTGTTTCGTCTGGTAGTTACAAAACATCACCGCTGTTCTGGTCGAGAAGGCCAAATAGCACAAGGTAGGAATCAGCTACACGTTTTTCAGACATGCTTTTACATCGGTTTATGTTTTATAAGTTTAAACTTTATGATAAAATAAAAGTGCGTGAGCGCGTGACTTTGTTTACCGTCTGCCCGTGCCCTTGACTGTTAGCTAACGTTAGCTCGCAGGGATATGACGCTTCTTCCACTAAATTATATTAAATAAAAATCATATAAAACCTTAACGAACATCTAGTCTGTTTGTATTTTTATTAAAGTCTTCTTTTGTTTTTACAGATGTTTTTAAATTATTAATAATTTGCTAAAAAGAGGCTGTTTATTATTGCTGACAACCATCATCGTGGCTTTGTTTATAAAATGATTTTACTCCCAAATTAATTCTAAATCCCACAACATCACATCTGTTGATTAAATATATCAGTTTAACTCTGTTTACATTTTGATGATGTCTGTTTGTGTCTTAAATACTTTAGAAAATCTCTACAAATGTGTAAATAGATCAAAATATGTATTTGTCATCGCAAAGTGAAACATTTTAGGAAGTTTGATTTGCTGCTAGCATGTTTTGGCTTTTTAAAAAATGTTTGTTCCTGCTTGTTGAAATTAATGTTTAAATCACAAGACTATTTTTTTTTTTTTTTTTTTTTTTACAAAATAGGGACGTCGTGTGTTAAATGTAAATAAAACTAGAGAATCTACATTTCCTGCGAAAAGTGTGAATGCTTCTTGCTTACGAATGTCAAGAAAACGGTTGAAAAGTAGCTTAAAACAGCAGAAGGAAGCAGAACGTGCACAACATGTCCAGATGACCAGACTTAGCTTTTTTAGATTTTTCTACCTGGATTATTGAGCATGCATCAGGGTAACGTGCACAGTTGTTCCTGATGTAATGGACTGGCAGGCTGCTGTCAATTAAACTGTTGACATGACAGTACTGTGTGTTTGCTCTCAGCTACCACTATAACAACTTTCAGCTAAATAGCTCTAAAATGCCTGAGTTATTGAAAACATTGTCAGCTATAACTACACCAACTTTCAGCTAAATACTGTATGACTAAATTTGACTGATTTAGAGTGTTTTCCCTTTTTTGACAAGGTGGCCATCTTGGATTTTTGATTTTCAATCAGATGACAAAGATCCCTAATAGACTCTACCAATATGCCTAGTTTCAGCTGAATAGCTGTAAAAATGGCAGTTGTCCTAGTTTTCCCATAAAACAGCAGAATATTAGCTAAAGAAATGTAGAAAGAAGCTTAAATTTCCAAAAGGAAGTGGAAGGAGCTTAATTGGGCCCACTAAGGCTGAAACAGGCAAAAATTAACACGAAAAAGTTGAAATTATGTGAGAAAAGCTGAAATTTGCTAAAAACAGCTGAATAGTAGCTAAAACAAGCAGGAAAAAAAACAAGTTACGAGAAGGATGTCTGAAGAACATGTTTTTGTTGAATTAAAAATGTGGAATTAGCTGATAAAGATTAAATTAGCATGAAAACAGCTAAATGCTAGCTGAAATAGCATAAATAGCTGAAACATCCAGAAATAAGCTGAAAGGCGCAGAAAAAGCATAAATTAGCATAAGTAAGTTTGAAGAAGCACAAAAATGTTGAAGTTAGCAGAATGAAGCTGAAAGGAGCGCAAAACAGCTGAAATTAGCTGAACTAGCTGAATTTTGTTTCAAATTTTGCACAAGAAAGCTGAAAGAACCTTAACCAGGTCTAAATGTTTGTACAAGGTTGATCAAAAGTTATGAAGGATGTAAAATAAGCTCCATTCATTTTCAATGAGAGCAAAAATGGCAGAAAAGGCTAAATATCTCAAAAAGCTAAAGTTGCACCTGTACCAAAAGTCATAGCAGTCATCCTGAACGTTTTGATTTATGATTTGTTGAAACAGCACAAAAACTCTGGGAGTAGTTAGATGCTGAAAAATGTATGGAAGAAAAAGTGAATCTCAATACAGTAGTGTGAATCTCAATAGTGTGAATGCCTATTGACATTCACACAATCAGAATGCAATGATTTGCAAATCTCACAAACCAGAGTTGTTTTATTTACAGTGGGACTTGGTAAACGTATCAAGTAAAAAATTGTACATAAAAAAAACATTATTTATACATTTAATGTAGCGTCTGGTCTCAGAAGTGCACATGGGCAACAAAAAACAGCCGGAGGAACATTTAGTAACTAATCGGGTTAACTGAGAGGACTGGGTATAAAACGAGACTTTTAGAGAAGTAAAAATGGGCGGAGTTTCAGCAGTCTGTCTCAACTAGTGCTGGAACAGTTTCAGAATAAAGTTCCTGAAGAAAGACTTTAATCTCCATCCTCTCCAGTTCATAATCTGATCAACAGATTAGAAGAATCTGTAGAAATCTGAGCTCACAGGACGAAGCTGAAGGTCAATACGGGATGATGGAGATGTTTGGACCCTCAGGGGCCACTGCGTTAAAACCAGGTCTGGTTCTGTTCTGGGCTCAGAAACACTTCCACAGATCATTGGTGGACCACAGGTCCTTCTTGTAAATAAGTCCTCGTGGCTCAGTGGGACTAGGTCAAGGTCAAGGTTTCTTTATTGTCATTCGCATCACATGTCGTACATGTGGTGGAATGAAATAAGTCTAACAGTCTCAGGGTAGAAGCTGTTCCTCAGTCTCGTGGTTCTACACTTGATGCTCCTCAACCTCATTCCTGAGGGGAGCGGGGCAAAGCGTGTGTGTGTGTGCTGGGTGAGTGTGGTCCTTCATGATGCAGGTGGCCCTCTTCCTGCATCTGGAGGTGTAGATGTCTGCATTCAGGTGTACATCCAAGTACTTGTAGCTGGAGCCCACTTCCACCACAGGTCCTCCTATGTCCAGGGGGGTAGGTTCCTTCTGAAGTCCACGACCATCTCCTTCATCTTCACATTGATGTGAAGGTTGTTCTTCCTGCACCAGCTCTCCAGGTGTTCCACCTCCTGCCTGTAGCTGGACTCGTCATTGTTTGTGATACATCCAACCACCTCTGTATCATCTGCAAACTTTACAATATGACAGTCTGGATGGGTAGTAGGTGCACAGTCATACGTGAGCAGAGTGAACAGGAGAGGGCTCAACACACATCCCTGAGCGGAGGGGATCACAGAATCACTTCAGGGGCATGATAAAGTGGATTGTTATCATCCTAAAACAACTCCATTCTAACAGATTTTAAAGCAGTTTATGTGAATTTTACTTTATAAACATTTAAACTGCAATTATCAGCAGCTAGCTGTAGCTACAGCTAGCAGCTTTAGCAACCGTGTTGTCCACCTCCAGTAGGAAGCTCAAAAATTTTTGTCAGAATGACTGTAGTGTAAAACTGATGGCAGTAAATTATTTTAATATAACATTGTTTTAATAAAACAGAAATCCACTCAGTCTAGGCTTTAGCTCTTTTTACTTTGTCAGAAAAGAGCTTGATTCCTCCTGTCTGGAGTGATTCAAAGAGCAATGGTTTTCAAACTTTTTAATTTCCAACCCACAAAATGACTGTGGCCTGTCACTCCATTTATTGTGGGTTTAGTTATACAAATCTTGCCAATAATAGCCTTAGTAAACAAGGAAATCATGACAACACAAACATTAACAACCTCAGTACCATGTTCCTAATTTAAGACTACAGTACAGTTTTCATTTTCTTTACAATTCTGGTGAATGTATGCTCAAAACATTCAGTATAAACTGTAAACTGACGTGGAGGTTGTCCAGGGACCCCAACATGGCATTTCATGACCACCAGTGGCATCCGGACCCCAACTCTGATTAATCAAACAGTAGTACAGAGGAGCCCACGGTGGAAAAACAAAAGATTCAGAATGCCTTTTCTGGTTTTTAGCTCTGAGCGACGGGGGGTTTGTGCTGTGTGAGGACATTCCTCAGGCTCCTCTGTGAGGAATGTGCTTGTCAGGAGGTCAGCGTTGTCAGAGTGGTTCGGGTGTTTTTTTGGCAGTTTTTGTTTTAAAGTGACAAACGTACTGAATCACGTGCGTGTTACTGACCTGTAGGTCAGAGTCAGTATCTGCGTTGTGATTTAATCACTTGTCCTGGTAAAAGTTTTCTTCCTTCATCCAGGCGAGAGCTGAGAGAGGATCATTTTTCCTACCTCCCACCATCTCCTACAGCCCCCTTCTGTCAACCGTCCGACCTGCCATTGCACAGTATGGTTTCCATGCCGTCAGCTCTCGCTCTTGTGTTTCTCATTATGCTGTGCTTTGGTTGAGGCGTTCGTCTTGTTTGGACACGTCCTGCTTTAGTTTAGAAAGCCGTCAGACTAGATTTTGTATTCTCTCGCCTGCTTGGTCTCAAACTGGAGAGAGTCGGGTTGGAACTGGCTCCATAACGCACCATTTGAATACAACTACAGATTAGATATACTCGTTTGTACTGCGCTGATGATATCGGATGCTGTTTGAGAAGAAGGTATTTGTCAGCAAATAAAAACTTTTGAGTCTGTCACTGTGTTGGCTTCCCTTCAGCTGCACGTGTGCGCTCCCCAACCTTATGATTGCAGTGCAGCTCTTTTATTCCTCCTAACAACCACAAGGGCTATCATTTAATATTATGAAAGTGAAACCCTGAAGTTGACTTTCTGTAATCGGATCAGCTTTGACCTTCATTTATTCAGAGAAATGTTGAAAAACTGACTAAATTTTCTCAAATTTGTCTGTTATTATACAAAATGTTATGCCAATACGTCAGTAGGGCTATTCTTAGAACAGTCTGTTATATTTGTGCTCCTGTATAAGACAACAAAGACATATCAGGTTTGACTGAGAGGTGAGTGAAAATGGACCATGATATGAATGTTAGTGCTGTGTAATAATTTAGGTCGACTCCATATTTTGAAGCGCTGCTGCTGAAAACATCGTCTGATAGAAGAGGTTCCAGGTCCACGCAGAAAGACCTCAGGTGGGAGTGCGAACCTGCGACCTTCTCGCTGTGAGGCGGAAGCTGGTCCGAGAGATTTTAGCTCCTTTAAATAGTTTTAATACCGGTTGAATAAATGAGTGTGGAGGAGAGCTTGTGTGTTCTGTCTGTGGTTTTGGTTTCTTTTTCGTAACTCTAGCTGCAGACTCTGACTCCCCGAGGTTTTCGACAAACAGCTCAGTCCATCGCCGCCAGCTTGTTGGAGCGTTGGCAGACTCTGAGGCGACGCTAAGAAAATCACAACGTGAAGAATTCAAATTTGTAAACCTTTCTATTGGAATGGTTGTGCAGAGTTTTGTGAAACCAAGTGGAGAAATAATTTTAGAGTTGATTTTCTCGCTTCTGATACAGTAGTCCCTCGATTATCACGGGGGGTGTGTGGAACGTAACCCTTGCGAAAAACCGCAAAGTAAGAACACTATATTTAATTTAGTATTTATAAATATTTTAAGGCTTTCTAAATCCTTCCCACACTCCAGCAATGTTCTAAACTCTTAAACCTACGTAATTGTAACAATATACATAGATTTACTGCAAAGTTTTATGAGTATTCACCAGCGCAGTTCCGGTCAGGCTCGGTTCTGGATCTGCAGACTTACCCTGCATCGATGAGCCCACCACCCTGTCCAGTTGATGTGCACATGGATAATTGAGCTTCAGGATTATTTGTGACTTTCCTGCCAGTTCTGTCAGTTTAATAGATAGCATAGATTTGCGTATTGCAAAATGTTCCCTCCGTTTCAGCAGAAAGCTGTGGCTGGAAAAGCACTGTTGCCTTCTGGGTAGTGTAGTTCTTTTGACTGGCATTACAGTGCAGGCTTATTGAAAGAAAACTACAAAATGGTGGCATCTGTCTGAAGTATTACATGTATTTTGTTTTTCGCTCACTTTTTATCCCGTACCATCCAGATCACGTGAGTAATATTAGAGCTGACAGTTGTTGGAAAAACCGTGAAAGAATGAGTCCACGAAAGTCGAACTGCGAAGTAGTGGGGGATTACTGTAACTCAATTTGATTAATACTGTATATGTTATTTTTATTTTTAAATGTCTATTTAACCAAGCATGAGGACATTTTGAGTTCATTTGGAAACTTATATTAATCTTAAATGCTCAGTCTCAGCCTTGCTCATCACTTTTAGTCTTAAAAAAAAAACTGAATATGATGACTCAGCACATTCTGCTTCATGCCCCACATCTTCTTCACTGGTTACATGTTTAAAGCTTAAATGACAATCAAAGCGCCTCTAGTGTGTTTGTGTGTTTTTAAATGTCCTGCTGCTCATCTGAGCTACACTAACAAAAGTTATTAGCACCTATTTCTTCAAAAAAAAAAAAAAAAAAAAAAAAATCAAAAGGTGGAGGAAAGAGGTTTTGACCAACGGGCTGTGCAGACAGTAAAATACAAAACCAAAAAAATGGTGTTTTAGTGCTAAAAAGGCTCAAACTTTTGCTCAACTACAGCGCGTTTTCTATAAAATGTGCATCTACTCTTAAAGGAACTTTCTGGGGCATTTCCATATTTCAGTCCTGTTTCCTCCTCTTTCTCC
>JARVGV010000713.1:313628-323931 GCA_031762435.1 Hypsolebias longignatus
CTCCTGCTTTTATTCTGAAGGGCTGGGGGGTCAGACTCCTGCTTTTATTCTGAAGGGCTGGGGTCAGACTCCTGCTTTTGTTCTGAAGGGCTGGGGTCAGACTCCTGCTTCTGTTCTGAAGGGCTGGGGTGAGGCTCCTGCTTTTATTCTGAAGGGCTGGGGGTCAGACTCCTGCTTTTGTTCTGAAGGGCTGGGGTCAGACTCCTGCTTTTGTTCTGAAGGGCTGGGGGTCAGACTCCTGCTTTTATTCTGAAGGGCTGGGGGTCAGACTCCTGCTTTTGTTCTGAAGGGCTGGGGTGAGACGGGCGGTGCACGTGGAGCCTGTCATTAAAGTAAACCGCAGCTTTCATCATGGAGGGCAGCCCTCACCCCCCTCACCCACACCCCTCCCCGAGCGGCACCACCACATGTAGGAACAATGACTTGGCACAAAGTGGGAAACATGAGTCAGCATCACTCTCATTAAAGCCTGGCTCTAAAAAAGGATTTTAAACTATATTTAAGATCCTAAAAACGACGTGCACGCAGTTATTAGTGGTCCTTCTGTTCCCGGGTGGGGGTGGGGGGGTCTTCACTTCATGTTTACATCTCTTGTTTCTTAAGACGTGAATCAAAAACTGTTAAGGTTCTGGATCTGTGGCGTTCAGCTTCACACAAGCTGTGACTCTTTGAAGTGCGGTTCTGTGGGAACGTTATGAACAGTTAACATCCTACCTGTTGCAGGTAGCTCTTTGAATGGCCTCAGTTCAAATAGAGTTTAATTGTGCTCCATTAGCTTCCACTGAGCTTTTAGATAAATTGATCTTTTAGTTACATTCTTGATGCTTTCTTGTTTTAGCTAGCCTTGTGCTATTTGCTTTTAGCTAATCTTTTAGTACTTTAGCTAGCCTTTTTATACTTTTGACTTTTAGCTAACCTTTTGCTAATTTTATTTTCAAGCTAACATTTTGCTTCTTCAGGCTTCCGTCTAATCTTTTGGTACTTTTGTATTTTTGTTAGCTTTTTGCTACTTTTAGCTAGCCTTTCATTTTGTTAGCTTTTTAATACTTTTTGAAGCAAGCCTTTTGCTACTTTTGTCTTCTAGCTAATCTTTTTGTACTTTCAGCGTTTAGTTGGCCTTTTGCTACTTTTAACTTATAGCTAGTCTTTTACAACTTTTAGCTTCTAACTAATCTTTTGGTACTTTTGTCTTTTTGTTAACTTTTTGCTACATTTAATTAGTCTTTATCTTTTTGTTAGCTTCTCGAGACTTTTATTTTTTGTAGCTAGCCTTGTGCTACTTTTGGCTTCTTGCTAATATTTTTGTACTTTTAGCTAACCTTCAGCTAATTTTTATTTTCCAGCTAACATCTTTCTACTTTAAGCTTATGTCTAATCTTTTTGTTACTTCTTGAGACTTTTATTTTTAGCTTGACGTCTTATAGCTGATCTTTTAGTACTTTTAGCTAGCCTTTTTATACCTATAACTTTTAGCTAACCTTTTGCTAATTTTATTTTCCAGCTAACATTTAGCTGCTTTGAGCTTCCCTCTAATCTTGTGGTACTTTTGTATTTTAACTGCTGACTGGCGGACGGATGGATAGGCGGATAGCTACTTTATTACTCCCCAGGGGGAAACTGAAGATCCAATATGGCTCCCTACAGGAAGTGCTACAGCTAGCTGCTGCTGGTAAATGACAGTAGATTAATAAACAACCAGCTGAAGATGATAACAGATTAAGATTGGTTTAAATTCTGTCAGATTAGCCATTAGCTGTCAGTTCAGCTGTAACTTCTCTGATCTACGGTCCTTCGGCTGATGTTGGAACCCGGAGCAGCAGCAGAAATGCCAGCTAGTTGTTGTGAGTGTGTACTCCTCCTCTGGTGTGTACTGTATTTTAGGCAGCTGTAAATCACTGCGGTCGGACTTCAAAGCCTCGTGTCTGTGACGCTGCTGAGCTTCATCCCTCGGCGAGTTTATTTCAGCCGGCAGTTTAGTCTGGATTGTTTCTTCGGCATGGAAATATGAATCACTAAGTGTCTGGCTTGTTTTAATTTTACGTCTCGGCTCATTAAAAGGCCCGCAGCCTTCTTTTACACTCACTCAGTGGCTGTTCTGGGCGTAGACCGGTGCTCTGTCTCCACCTGGTGGTCGCGGCTTGTCCTCGCGGCTGATACCATCAGAGCCCTGCTCTCCAGCTCCAGATGTTCCCCCCCTCCCCCCTGTGGTTTTATAGATGCTGTGTTCTTTAGCTGACAGCGGCGGGGCAGTAAATCACGCCCGAGTTTACCTTAGAGACCCGATAATGAGAAAGTTGGGGTGGAACGGCGCACGTCGGCCTTTCTTGTGGCCTGCTGGGTGGAGAGGGGAGCGAACTACGTATTCATTAAAGTCTTTTGCTGTTTTTTTTGTCTCTTCAGGTCTCTCCTGCAGCAGCTGCAGAAGCTCCAGGCTCTGATTTCAGGAAAGGTCATCCCTCGTTCTTGTAAAATGGCCTCAACCCAAACAGGAACGTGCATCATGGTAAAACATCGGCTCTTCCTTTCACCTTCAATTAGAAGCTGTTCCTCACAATGAGGCGACGCTCACCTCGGCCTGGTAGTAGCTAAAGATGTTCCCATCACAGCTGGTAAAGTGGGTTTATTGGACTCTTGTGGGTAAAATTATCAAAAAGGTTAGCTAAAATTTAACTTTAAGAGCTAAAGGTAGATAAACGCCAACTAAAAGTACCAAAAGATTCGCTAGGATAAAGTGCCTAAAGGCTAGCTTAAAGAAGCAAATGATTAGCTAAAAATCAAAAGTAGCAAATGGCTAGCTAAGAACCTAAAAGCATCAAAAAGCTAACTAGAAGATAAAATTATCATAAAGGTTAGCTAAAATTTAGCTTTATTAAAAGCTAAAAGTACAGAAACATGTGCTAAAAGTACCAAAAGATTAACTAGAAGCCCCCCAAAAAGAGAAATGCTAGAAAATAGCTAAAATTAGCAAATTACCAACTAAAAGCTAAAGTATTTGAAGATTAGCTAGAAGCCAAAAGTAGCAAATTACCAACCAAAAGCTAAAAGTAGACAGGTTAGCTAAAAGTATTTGAAGATTAGCTAGAAGCCAAAAGTAGCAAATTACCAACTAAAAGCTAAAAGTAGCCAAAGGTTAGCTAAAAGTATTTGAAAATTAGCTAGAAGCCAAAAAATGTGAGAGACTAGCTAAAATAAGCAAATTACCAACTAAAAGCTACAAGTAGGGAAAGGTTAGCTAAAAGTAATTGAAGATTAGCTAGAAGCCAAAAGTACCGTAGCAAATATGCTAGCTAACTGAAAGTAACAAAATGATAACTAAAAGCTAAAAGTAGATAAAGGCTAGCTAAAAGTACCAAAAGATTAGCTAGAGCTCATGACAGGCGAGCTCATGTGTCGGACATTTAGGATCCAGGACTGACTTTCAGGACAAGGCGTGGACCCGAGCGTGAATCATGAGGATCTGATCCGGTCACATGGAGGACTCGGCGGCTAAAACTGGTCGTTTTAGCTGCGTCCAGTAAAAAGATCCACGTTGCTACATTTAAACCTTCGTCTTGTTTTCAGTGGACGTTTTGTGTCTTTAGTCACGTTGAAGTGGAGGAAAGTGACGTTTAAATAGAATTAGGAAATGAAAAACTTTCTGTAAACAACAACCAGTTTTTGTTGTTATTTACAGAAAAAATGAACTCGTCTTGTTTTTAGACGCAACCTGTCAGGTTTTCATAAAGAATCGCTCACAGGAAGTGTTGGGGATGACTCTCAGCTACTACCACGTCAGGTTTGAGTCAGTGTCTGTCAAACCGACCGACTAGTCGCTTCGCTGTGTCGGCCATTTTGAATCAGGTTACTCACACTGGCAGAAACTTTATTGATATTGATAACAGGTCAATAAAAACCAATTTTATTGGTATTTATTTGTTGGCTAATTTCATATCTGCCATTTTTCTCGGCCGCAGGACCCGTTTGGTCCAATTCGTTGGTTTGAATCCAAACTATTTGTTAATGGGGTCTTCTCTCCGTGCAGATGGTGGTCCTCTGCTTCGTGCTGGTGCTGGGCTCCTTCTCGCCCTGTTTCTCCCCTCTGTCTTCTCTGTCTCACTCCTCCTCTTTGTCCTCCTCCTCCCCGCCCTCCTCTCACCCTTCGTCGGCGGCAGACCTCTACACGACCAGTCAGGGTACGTACAGGAAGCTGCTCGGTTGTTTGTTTTTAGGAACTTCAAGTGTCTGAATTATTGACAAACAAACAAAAACATTTAGTGTCACATAGTCTCTGGATGGATTCTTTGAAACTCACGCCGTAAACCGGGGACTACCTGTATTTGCATCTGAACGTTTGTGGGTTGAAAGATATTTTGCTGACACACAGCCGCGAGTGACCCGGTGTGTTTTTGTGTCAGTCCGTTCCCGCAGCCTGCTCTTCTACGACGAACGGGCTCCACTGGAGGAGAGTTTGCTGCCGTCGGACGGCGAGAGGCTACGGTCAGAAGGCCACGCCCACATGCAGACGCGCCACCACACGGCCGACGCCCACAGGAACCGGACGGCCGGGCCCGACGCAGACCACAGGTAGCGAGCGCCTCCTTGGACGGAGCGCGTCGGCCGCTGCTCGCCAGGCTGTGACTGCCTCTTCTTCTCTTTCCAGAGCGAACGAAGCGGGCGACGCCTCCAAGGTTTTCTGACCCGAGGACTCCTCCCCCCCCGCCCCCCCGCTGACAGCGCCCGGGTCCCTGCTGGTCCCAGATCAGCCGACCGGTCGGCTCGTGTCAGCGTCACCGCTTGGCTCGACCTGAAGCCGAACCAAGAAACTTCTTCAGATTTCCTCTTTACGTCCAAACTTTACAGATCATGACGTTAAAACACGACAGAGTCGCAGCAAAACTAAAAAACTCATTAAGTTTTCTGGAACAAAACACCCAGAAGTGCATTATGGGAAATGTGGTTGAAATCTAAATGTCACAACTTGCATCTAATTTCTGTTTAAAATCATAAAATTCCACAATTTTACAAAAAAAAAAAAAAAAAAATCTTTTTTTTTAAACATTTAACCTCCAAAGAGCTTTAATTTTATTTATTAAAGGACTCGTTTCCTTATTTACATTTTTAATTCTTAATTTGTACGAACGAATCATCCAATTTTAATTAAAAAAACACAAATTATTAAATGAAGCAGTGTTATTTTAAAAGTGCCTTCCACATTTTTCAGTCCAGTTCAGCCTTAAATTAATTTTTTACTGACTTTTGCTGCAAAACCAACATTTAACTGAACTTCTATTTCATTTTTCACCTAATTTCTGATTCTTCCGGAGACTTTTTAAGAGGAAACGCGACATAAAAGTATTTTTTTTTAAAGATATAAACCGTACACGTAATATATTTCCAGCATCGACAAAACAGCATATTTAATTTATGCCAAAAAAAAAAAATCTGAATGTTTTTAATCATATTTTCATTTTTTATATAATGTTTAAACAACAAAAATGCGACTTTTAATATATTTTGAGCATCACACAGAGCGTATTTCTTTAATCCAAGCTATAAAGGGATTACCGTAATTTCCAGAATATAGAGCGCACCCTAAATAATAAATAAATAAAATCCATAAATTAGCCGCAGTGTCGTATACGCCGCGGGGTTCGAAGCCTGTGAAAAAAGTGGCAGCTTATAGTCCGGACATTACGGTAATTGTTTGACGCGGAGGTTTTTAATCCAGATTAAAGCTTCGACATCATCTCATCGTCTCTGTTGAAGCTGAGCTGCCGTCGCGTGAACCATCATTTCGTTTGAACCACAAACCTTTCCGCTCCTAAACGTCCACATGCAGAACTGAAGTAAACACATCAACAACAACAGGATGGATGATGTCATCACGCGGCGGCGGCGTGCGTTGTATTTATTCGTTGTTTGTAGAAAGTTTGTAAATACTGAAGCAGGTCGGGGCGGAAACGCTCAACTAGAGGTCTTAAATTAAACCTTTGACTTTTATCACCACTATCAAGATGAAACTGCCCTCCTTTCAAAATAAAACACGGCATTCCTTCAAAATAAAAGCCATTACGGCAGGTTTTTCTTGGATTTTAGCCCCTTTATTGTTTTTTTTTTCTTGTGTACATAAACGATGACTTCATTCGTTGTTGTAAATAAGGGCCTTGTGTGTGTGTTATTTTCCTGAACTGTACCTGTGGAACTTCTTGTGGAAAAGCAAAAAAAAAAACAAAAAAAAATTCTGGGGGTGGAAATTAACAAAAAGGTAAATACATAAAAAGGGCGGGGCTTTTTTTTTAATCTGTAAAGAAAGCGGTTTGACCAGTCGTGGAGGCGTTTCTTCCAGAAACTCTCCACGAGCTGGTTGTTTTGGTTGAATGTCCTGAGAGTGACGCGCTCTTCCACAGGAGGTCTGAAGTCCTCGTTGTACAGCTCCTGCATGTTCCTTCACATACCCACATGTTATCGTAGTGTAGTCCGTAGAGTAGAAACAAGCAAAATATTAAAAAACTGCATCAGCAGCTCCGTGTCTGTGGCCTTCATTGTTCCTGCGCTCGGCTGAAGTGATCCACGATGATGCGCCGCCGGAGCTCCTCCGCCTGGCGGTCGCGGTCCTCGGGTTTCTGCTCGAGGCTCCTGGGCTGCTTGAGGGGCTCGGTCCTCTCCAGGGTCCAGGCGTCCAGTCCGGACTGGAGCGAGGCGTTGTGGAGGACGCAGCAGGCCAGCAGGATGGACGAGCTCTTCTCTGGAGAATACTGCGAACGGAAAAAAGAGCGGCGGCAACAAAGACAAACGCCTTTAAATTGATGTCGCTCTGAGAGGCGGCGCAAAGTACCTGCAGCCAACCGTTGGTGCCGTCTAGACACCTGAACCTGGTCTGGATGGCTCTGAAGGTTCTGTCTACGATCTCGTGTGTCGTGGCGTGAGACAGGTTGTACTGAATCTCCGCGGGGGATTCTGGGTGCTCGACCGGGGTCATCAACCACTTCCTCAACGGAAAACGACAGTCGCCTTCAAGGAGGAAAAAAAACATTAACGTTGATGCAGTGGCTCCAAACCCTGGTCCTGCAGGGCCACCATCCTGTTCTCAGTTTCCCTGCTCTTCAGCAGGTCTTCAGGTTCTGCAAAAGCCCGTTAATCACTCATCCAAACCTGATCCTGGAGGACCACCATCCTGCAAGTCTAGATCATGACTCAGGTGCGTCAGAGCAGGGAAACAAGTAAACATGCTTGATGGCGTTCCTCAGGGAACAGGGTTAGGAACCACTGTTTTTGATCATGGATCAAGTGTGTCGGAACAGGGAAACAAGTAAAACATCCTGAATGGCGTTCCTCAGGGAACAGGGTTAGGAACCACTGTTTCTGATCCTGAATCAAGTGTGTCGAAACAGGGAAACAAGTAAAACATGCTGGATGGTGTTCCTCAGGGAACAGGGTTAGGAACCACAGCTTTTGATCCTGAATCAAGTGTGTCGGAAAAGGGAAACAAGTAAAACATGCAGGATAGTGGCCCTCGAGAACCAGGACTGGACACCCTTGGTCTAACTAGTAACAAGGGCTGCATCTCTCACCCAGCAGCCAGCCCTCCTCGATGTCCTTCAGCTGTTTGTAGAGAGCGGACCTTTCCAGAATAACCGTTTCCTCGAGTCCGCCAGGCCACTGCGTTTCAGCGCTGAGCAGCAACCCTCGGGCGTCACAAACCAGCTGACAGGCCACCGAGTGAAAGCAGTTCTTATTGACGTACGTAAAGTCTTCGCTGTTCGGAGCTTTGATTGGGACCTGGACACGGAGACAGAGACCTGGTTACGTAATTCCAAAAATTATCTGTCGACTTCTAACAATCCACACGTTCATTCATTACAACCTGAACGCAATCCAGAACCCCGAGGACTCCTGGAAACCCTGCCCTCCTCTGAAACTCCTGAAAGGACTGCTCTCTGCTGGAGAGAGCTCTGCTTGGAAAACATATTTTTCTTGTCATTACCTTTAACGCTACAACAAATGTCTGAAAACTTGCAGCAAACCATACCTGTTGAAGGTGATGAACTGCGGCGCTTTCTCCACCAGCGCTTTGGTCACATGGGACACGCACCTGGACATGGACGCCTGGCTGATTCCTATCGTGTCCCCCATGGGCGTCTGGAATGAGCCAGATGTGTAGAACCCCAACGCAGCCAAGACCTGCACCTCAGGACTGATGGCTCTGGACCTCTGGGTTCGTCTGCTCAGAGACTGGCGTCAAAAAATACATTAAAAAGTAATGCATGTATGTTTCATTAGGAAACAATAAGATACGAACACACCTCTCTGAGTAACTCCACCAGGTACAAGATGAAATGTCTCGGGAAGCCGAAGTGAGTCAAGAGGAAGTCGTCTGAGACTGAGTCCAAGTCAAAGCGGTCCAGAGTCTTGTGTCCTCGGCCGTGTAAGAGCAGATCGCAGTCTAAGATCGCTATGGGAACGGCCATGCTAAGCCAAAAACGATAACATTAATTTAAAGGTTTATTGTACTTATTTACTTTGACACCTCAAGTAAAAAATTCAGAGAAAAATCAAAAAAACACAGAATGGTAGTGTTTAGCTTTTAGCTAATGTTTTGCTAGTTGTAGCTTTTAGCCATTGTTTTGCTAGTTTTAGCTTTTGCTTAGCCATTTTTATCTATCAATTGATAAACTTATCTTGGTCTCTTGCTAATCTTAGCTTTTTAGCTACTTTAAGCTTTTAGTTAGCATTCTTCTAACGCCGTCCTTTACCTACCATTTCGTTAATTTTTAGCTGTCAACTACTTTTTTGCTGGCTTTAACTTAAAGATGTTTAGGAATATTTATCTTATAGCTACAGTTTTGCTAGCTTCTAGCATTGCTCTGCAAATTGTAGCTTTGGTTAAGCTAATTTTAGCTATATCTCTTGCCAAGTAAAGGTTTGTCTCTTGCTAATTTTAGCTTTTGACTAGCTATTTTTAGCTTTTGTTTAGCTAATTTAAGCTTTAGCTACCGTTTTACAATTTTAGCTTTTAGCTAGAATTCTTCTAATTCAATCTTTTAGCTATCATTTAGTTAATTTTAGCTGTCAACTGCTCTTGCTGGCTTTAGTTTTTTTAGCTTATGTTTTGAAATATTTACCTACTGTTTTGCTAATTGGAACTTTTAGCCACTGTTCTGCTAGTTTTAGTTTGTGTTTTGATCATTTTAGCTATGTGTCCTGCTAAGTTTAGCTTTTCTCTTACTCATATTAGCTTTTAGCTATTGTTTTACAATTTTAGCTTTTAGCTAGCATTCCTCTAACTCTATCTTTTAGCTACCATTTAGTTTATTTTAGTTGTCAACTGCTCTTGCTGACTTTGGTTTTTTTTTAGGTGATGTTTTGAAATATTTACATACTGTTTTGCTAATTGTAACTTTTAGCCACTGTTATGCTGGTTTTAGTTTGTGTTTTGCTAATTTTAACTGTGTCCTGCTAAGTTTAGCTTTTCTAATGTTGATAATTGTCAGATTAGGTTTTAACGATCAACACCTGCATTAACCTTAATTAATTAATGCATTAAAATGAGGTCTCTGTTGTAAAAGAGTCCCCGAGGCTCAGTGAGACTAACCTGTAGAAATAAAGGTTGAATGTAAAAAAAAACATCCACACTTCAAACTAAAAATGCATCTCGTCTATTTTTTTTAAATAAATACACACGGATTGTAAGTAAGTAGGTGACCAGAACTACATAAATCAACATAAATCAAACATGCGCGTGCACATTCACTCGTATAGTTTAGACAGTATGAAAAATAAATTAAAGCTAAATCCTGAGCTAGAATGCTAAGCTAACAAGCTTCTAGCTAACTAGCTTGTTTGCACGAAAGCTAACATTTTTAAATCATCATCATCCTGAAGAGACATAAATCTGAATGACTTTATATATGACTATGAACATATATTTTAAAAATAAAGACAACTTACCTTTAAATAAGCAGAATTCGTGAGTACCTACTTGGACTTCGTCAATCAAAACAAAGCACGGGAACTTAACCGGCGATACAATCTCACAGATTCGACACATAAATCAAATAAGATTTTTTTTCTATGCTTGTAAATTCACACACATAATACAAAAATTATTTATTTAATCTCTAAATAAATATAATTTTATATTCCTATCATTTAAGCAATTAATTAAGATTACTTAAACGAAAGTGGGATTAAGAAATGTGTGCTACATAAATAAAGCATCGGATGTTTGGCTTCCGCACAGATTCGATATATTTTTTCATTCATTCAACCTTTATTTAGGCAGGTTAATCTCATTGAGCCGCGAGGACTCATTTACAAGAGAGAC
>JARVGV010000713.1:371574-385209 GCA_031762435.1 Hypsolebias longignatus
GTAAAATATGGAACAATAAGATCTGTAATATAAGATGGAGCTAGGTTGTTGAGAGCTTTGTAGGTTAGAAGTAAGATGTTTAATTAAACTCTGGATTTGACAGGGAGTCAGTGGAGAGAAGCTGAAACTGGAGGCTTCAGTTGTAACAAGGAGCAGAACGGATGCTGCAGGCCAGAAAGGGCCACCTAAAACAGCGGAGTCTTAATTTCTAACGTTTTCTCGTTAACTGCGCAGGTCAAAGGAATTGGAACAAATCTGCTGCTTGAAAACGAATCGCGTCTTTGTCTGAGCCGCAGGATTAGCGTTCCGAGCGTCGGTGTGTGCAGAAAAGGCCCGTGTCGCTCCCCGTCTCCTCAGCTCATTAAGTCCAACAGAGTTCTGAAACCTGGAAAACACCAAACGAGCTGTCTGAAGCGGACCCAGACCAGATGACCTGTTAACGTGCGTCACGGTGCGGGGGTTGGGCGTTTCTTGCTTGTGACGTTAGAGATGCCAGTGGGTTCAAACGTTCACACACTTTTAATTGCGTGCTAGCAGCATGGACTCATTAAACATTTTCCACAGTGCTCTGCGAGTATCAAAAGGTTTTTATGGTGTTATTATGGCTGGATGTCAGTTCACGTTCATTTCAGAACCTGCGCTCTTTGTTCGGGGTTTATTCATCCCACTGCTAGCTAAGAGGAGCGAGCACTGATTCAGAGCAGCCGAAGGTATTAGCTTGTTGCTACACTGTACAAAGCTAACAGTTAAAACAATTTATTTATAGTTCACTTTTATTCTATGTGAAAAATGTTGTCCAGTTTAGAATTTTCTCACACATGTTCTTCACGTTGCTTCTGATTTTCCTCTTCTGTGCCTCTAATGTTCCCTTTTGTCTTTTTGTACGAACATTTTCAGCCCAGAGGTCGTGGCTGTCCGAGTTTTCTCATCCAGGAGTGAAGGATTTCTCCCAGCTGGCCGTAGACCTGAGCAGGAATCAGCTCATCGTAGGAGCCAGGTGAAGAAAAACATTTAGTGTCAAACAAAGCAAACCCAGAGTCCAGCTGAGCTTCAGCTCGCTTCCAGGAGGCGAAACGGGTTCAGAACATGCAGCCATTTGTCGACGACGCCTTGTTTTATACTTCTAACTGGGAGAATGTCTTTCAGAAACGTCCTCTTCCGACTGAGTTTAAACAACGCCTCGCTCATTCAGGTAAGGAAGCCGAAGTTAAGCCGCTGGGAAGCTGAACTCAGACACAAAAAGTTCCGTTGACACGAGCTAAAACAAGACACAAAGGTTTATTTTAAAAATTTGTTACAAATCTCTCCACCTGAAACAGAAATCATTGGGACTGACCTAAATTATTACTAATCTAACTTTGAGTCGTCGCTGAAACCCAACTGAGTAGTAGCCAAAAATAAGAGTAACTGAAACTCAACTGAGTAGTAGCCAAAAAACTGAGTCATAGCTGAAACCTAGCTCAAGTTCAAGTTTTTTAATTGTCTTTCCACCACATGTGGAACATGAGGTAGAACAAAATTGTGTACACATGGTTCCAGTTACATCCAACAATAGCAAAGATATAAAATAAAGTATAAGAAGTAGTAATAAGACCTAAGATATAAATTAAGAAATACACTAAACTAAGAATCGCACCGAACACTTAATAGTGCAAAACAATACGCCGAACAACAGCAGCACGAACATGAGTCTTTGTGAGCAGATGAGGACAAATGCAACATGAAACAGATCAGCAGCATGGACAATCAGCAACACGCATCAACACATCTAACTAAGTAGTAGCTTTAATCTAACTGCATAGTAGCTGAAAAACTGAGTCATAGGTGAAACCTAATTGAGAAGTAGCCAAAAAAACTGAGTTGTAGCTGAAACCTAACTTAGTAGCAGCTTAAATTTCACTGAGTCATAGCTAAAACGTAGTTGAGTAGTAGCTGAAACCTATCTGAGTCGTATCTCTCTTAAATCTGATTTTGTGTTTCAGAATGTTTAGCTTGTTTGTCTCCACTCACAGTTTGTAAGAAGCATAAAGTTCAGTCTATGAATGATTGCCAACATTCCAGTTTTGTTTACAAACCAGTAAAAACGATGATACACGTGTTTTCTAAACACTTTACCAAGTTTCACAATTTCCCTAAAAGAAGTTTTTTATTTTCCTCAGGCAACCAGATGGGCGCCCGATGAAGACACGAAGCGCTCCTGTCAGAGCAAAGGCAAATCGGAGGTAGCAGACATGATTTCTGTTCTCTTTGGGTGACCTTGTTCCCACCCTGTGGTGACTCCTTTTCTGCAGGACGAATGTCAGAACTATATCCGTGTGTTGCTGATTAGCGGGAGAACGCTCTTCACGTGTGGGACCAACGCTTTTACGCCCACCTGCGTAACCAGGCAGGTTGGTAACGCTCACCACAGCCAGTTACCGCTCTCCCAACATGAATGTGCATGAAAAACAGCTGATTAAGGCAACAAAGTCTGGTCCTGTTTGTTTGTGATTCCTTCTGTCAGATCTCCAACCTCAGTCAGGCGTTGGACACAGTGAACGGCGTCGCTCGATGTCCCTATGACCCGCGTCACAACTCCACCGCCATGGTGACGCAGAGGGGCGAGTTGTACGCCGCCACAGTGATCGACTTCTCTGGACGTGACCCGGTCATCTACAGGAGCCTGGGGAACATGCCACCTTTGCGGACCGCTCAGTACAACTCCAAATGGCTCAATGGTTAATGAAGCTCCGGTGAATTGTTTGATCAACTTGGTGTTCGCTCAAACCTCTGAACCTTTTCTTCTCTTTTTATCCCTGCCAGAGCCTCATTTTGTGTCTGCCTACGAGATCGGACAGTTCGCCTACTTCTTCCTGAGAGAAACCGCCGTGGAGAACGACTGCGGGAAGGTGGCGTTCTCCCGAGTGGCACGAGTCTGCAAGAATGACGTAGGGGGACGTTTTCTCCTGGAGGACACCTGGACCACCTTTGTGAAGGCTCGCCTCAACTGCTCGCGCTCGGGGGAAATCCCGTTTTACTACAACGAGCTGCAGAGCACCTTCCTTTTACCCGAGCAGGAACTCATTTACGGCGTCTTCACCACTAACGTGTGAGGGTGTTTTTTTTTTATCCACGTAATTACCGAAGCATTGTACTGACGCGGCTGTTCTTGACTGAGAAGATACCGTAACTAACCGCCCTCCCTGACTCCAGGAACAGTTTGTCGGCTTCAGCAGTCTGTGCCTTCAATCTGAGCTCCATCACCGTGGCCTTCAATGGACCCTTTCGCTACCAAGAGAACCCCCGCACCGCGTGGCTTTCGACCCCGAACCCTCTACCCAATTTTCAGGTGAATTTTAAAAACATTGCTAGTGTTAGTAGCATGGTCCTGTTAGCAGTGTGGTCCTGTTAGCAGTGTGGTCCTGTTAGCAGCATGGTACTGTTAGCAACATGGTCCTGTTAGCAACATGGTCCTGTTAGCAGCGTGGTCCTGTTAGCAGCATGGTACTGTTAGCAGCACGGTACTGTTAGCAACATGGTCCTGTTAGCAGCATGGTACTGTTAGCAGCATGGTCCTGTTAGCAACGTGGTCCTGTTAGCAGCATGGTACTGTTAGCAGCATGGTACTGTTAGCAGCATGGTACTGTTAGCAGCGTGGTCCTGTTAGCAGCATTGTACTGTTAGCAGCGTGGTCCTGTTAGCAGCATGGTACTGTTAGCAGCCTGGCATTGTTAGCAGCATGGTACTGTTAGCAGCATGATACTGTTAGCAGCGTGGTCCTGTTAGCAGCATGGTTCTGTTAGTAGCGTGGTCCTGTTAGCAGCATGGTCCTGTTAGCAGTGTGGTCTCGTTGGCAGCACAACAAAATTAGCATCTTAAGTGGCTTTATTTTTAAGTCCAAGCTAATTTTTTAGCAGATGGTGGAACTGGTTTTATGAGAAAATTATGCCTACATATGAAACACCCGACCATACTTGGAGACTGAGTGTCCATAAAATGTGCATTTATCTTATTCACAATTCTATATCTGTGGGTTTTTTTTAAACCTAGATTAAATAATAGCCAATGTTATTTAAACATGTATAAATGTGTCGTTGTATTACTTTAGTTATACTGTATTTCATTGGTTTTAATACTTGTGGTTATTGGATCAGGAAATGTCAGAAATGTAATGTAAAGAACGTTTTGAAGCACAGTTCTGAGCAGAACCAAAAAGAGATGATGGTTTTGAACAGCAACGCTCTTAATTTTTGCAACTTTCCCTGCACGCTATCAAAACTATTTTCAGCTAGGGAATCCTGACATCCAAATGTGTCTTCTTTCAAATGACATCAAGAAATCCTCATTACAATGTGCTAAACATGGGGCTCAGATCCATTGTCCAGGAGTTATCCTGATCGGTAAGCAAGCCTGGAAGTGCGCCTCATATCAGGATGTTGATCGAAAGCTGGCTTTAAAAGCCAGGAATCTGAAAATATGCTGAGTTTAATTTGACCAAATCCCTGATTTGATGCTAAGGGTCACATATTGAACGAGGACACAAGAAGGCTCTAACAGAATGTGTTGAAAACCTCGTTGATTTGTGGCTTTTCTGTAGTGTGGCACCCTGGAGGAAGACGGCCCCAGTGAAAACCTGACAGAGCGAAGCCTTCAGGACGCGCAGCGGCTCTTCCTCATGAGCGACGTCGTTCAGCCGGTCTCCATCAACCCCCTGCTGACCCAGGACAACCTGCGCTTCTCCAAGTTGGTGGTGGACATCGTGCAGGGCCGGAACGCCCTCTACCACGTCATGTACATCGGTACAGGTGAGACTCCCCAACTAAACAACAAAGCTTTCTTTGAAAAGAGCACCTTTCTTTGATGTATTCTCATTCAATCAGAGTATGGCAGCATCCTGAAGGTTCTCGCCACAACCAACAAGAGTCTTCATGGCTGCTACCTGGAGGAGCTGCGGATCCTTCCTGAGAGGATGACGGGCACCATAAAAAGTCTGAAAATCTTCCACAAAGACAGGTCGCTGTTTGTGGGGCTCGATGACAAACTGGTGAAGATTCCTTTGGAACGCTGCTCCAGATACCCAACTGAAGGGTACGAGCCTCGTCCCTTTGACTCAGGATCACAGTGAACCACCTATAAGAGTCCTTAACTTAGTTAATTAAGGGCTATTATGAAAAGTGTGATATATAAGACTAAAAGATATAAATAACCGTGTCACCTTGTTTTCTGGACTCTATTATTAGTGACTGCATGGAGGCTCGAGACCCCTACTGCGGGTGGGACCACAAACTGAAGCGCTGCACCACCATTGAAGGCAGCTCCAACGTGAACTATTGGACCCAAAACATCACAGAGTGCCCGGTAAGACCGAAGCTGTAGCTTTTATATTTGCGCTCACGAGAAGAGTTTTAAAGTCTCGTTGCCAAATCTTCCCTGGAGGTGAGGAACCTGACGCAGGACGGCGGATTCGGTCCGTGGGCGCCGTGGCAGCCTTGTAACCACGATGACGGTGAGGGGTTTTTCAGCAGCTGCGTGTGTCGATCCCGCTCCTGCAACGGACCTGTGGCCAGATGTGGAGGAGCTGAATGCAAAGGTCCGACTATCCAGGTGGCAAACTGTTCCAGGTATATCTACTCACCCCACTCGCGTTCTGATTCACCTTTGATCTTTAACAGTTAGACTGAAAGATCCTGAGCTGCTGATGTTGTCTCGGAGGAACTCGCATGTTTGCTTCCTGACGTAACTCTCACCATTTACCCAGGCTTGGGACTGGCAGCAGAGGTACCCTGACTTGTTGCTAGTGACGGCCTAGCGGTCTTTCAAGGAGTGCATATCACCCGCTGCCTTTCACGTCAGTGTTTGAGACAAAGGTCGTCTTATGATGAGATTTGAAGGAGTCATAGCAGTTTTTGGTTAAACGTTGAAAATGTGTCATTGGTGCTCACAAAGGGATGTGTTGTCAATGACTCTCGGCCACTACCGCACCTAATTTTAGGTCAATATCAACATTTCCTTTTGGCTTTGGGAGGGGGTTTGGGGTCAACAAGACAAATGACTCAAGTTAATGTTTTGCTTTTACTGGTAATAGTGTTACGTCCACCAGGAACACAACGTATTAAAAGGAGGACACAAGACGCAAACATAAGGGTTCAAAACATTAAATTTACTAAATCTGCTTTTTCCTGTAAAAAAAAAAAAAAAAGATTATTAGGAACCCCCAATTCTCGTGTCAACCAAAAAAGACACAAATCCCAAAGGAACAACTTCAAGCTGAACCTGGTGAGGCGACCAAACCAAACCAAAAAGATACAGCAGCGGGCCAACCCTATACAGGGCCGCCGAAGCCGCTGCTGATGCCAGACTAAAGCTACAAAAAAAAAAAAAACAACTCAAAAACACCTGTTACAAAAGAAAGAGCAAAAACAGGACTACCGGACCCACCAGGCCAAAATCACTACAACAAAAAACATATGAAAAGTTAACAAAAATTACCTTTGGCTGGGGTACTCCTGTTTCCTCCCACAGACCAAAAACATGCATGTGAGACTGATTGGTAACTAAATTGTCTCTATGTGTCCCTGTGATGGACTGGAGACCTGTCCAGGGTGTCTCCCACCTCTTGCACAGTGGCTGCTGGACATAGGCACCAGTGAACCCCACGACCTGAAAAGGAAGACGCAAGTAAAGATAAAGGACGGATGAAGTCCTGGGGAGGTCTCTGCATGGGGTGATGTACCGGCTGTGGCGTCTCCCCTGGAGAGCGACAGGCGTGTACTAATTCATCACATACCATGACGTGTATGGGGGGCGGATGGTTCCGTTGGGAGGGCGAGCCGCCCTTCTTGGATATTGTTGAGAAACGCTGACTATCCATGAAAACGAGCCATTTCTGCTCTGACTGTTGCAAATGGACCGTAGCATCCTTCTTGTTCGACCTACAGTATGTTTGCTTTTCTGCAGGCTTCATTGGAATTTGAGATATTTTGCTAACAGACAGACACAAGCACAGGCGAAACACTGCCCACTTTTAGCAGCATGTGCCGAAACAATCATAACTTGGTGCTTTTGTAGTAACTGCACCCTATGGATACATTATCAACAAATAAATTATACTTTGGACAGTTCATTGTCAGTGAGTTGATGACATCCTAACGACCTTTGACCTTTGTTTTAAAGTCTCATAATCAAACCTTGTCGATGTTTCTCAGGAACGGTGGCTGGACCCCCTGGTCATCCTGGGGTCAGTGCAGCAGCAGCTGCGGCATCGGGTTCGAGGTGAGGCAGCGCTCCTGCAACAACCCCTCCCCTCGCCACGGAGGGCGAGTCTGCGTGGGCCAGGGTCGGGAGGAGAGGTGAGGCGGACCCAGGTTCTCGCAGTCCTTGAGGTCGTTGTTCGTGTTTTACAGCGGCGCTGCTGACTGTTTGCAGGTTGTGCAACGAGAAGAAGCCTTGTCCCCTGCCCGTGCTGTGGACCTCGTGGAGCCCCTGGGCTCACTGCAGCGCCGAGTGTGGAGGAGGGGTCCAGTCCAGGACCAGAACCTGCGAGAACGGGAACAGCTGCCCGGGCTGTGCAACGGTACCAAAGCACTTCTAAAAACATTTTTTAAAATCTTAGTAGATTTAACGTGACGCCGCAGGTGATTCTGACACGAGGTCTGCGTTGTCCAACCGTTTTTTTTCATCCTGTCCTCCAGGAGTTTAGGGTCTGTAACCTGGAGAGCTGCCCTGAGGTGCGCCGCAACACCCCCTGGACCCCCTGGGTGCCGGTCAACACGAGCCAGGACGGCTCCCGGCAGGAGCAGCGGTTCAGGTACACGTGTCGGGCGCCGCTGCACGACCCCCAGCAGCTGCAGCTGGGCAAGAAGAAACTGGAGACCCGCTTCTGTCCAAACGATGGATCTGGAGCTTGTCAAATGGACCGTGAGTTCCAACGAAACCTGGGCGGACGGGTTTTATCGTAACCATGGCAACAGTCGATGCTCATTTTTAAGGTTTAGATCTGTGGTCGGCGTTAGTTCTGATCAATAAACAGCTGGTTCTCTGTCCGCGGTCGTCAATCACCACATCGACTGAACACCAGGAAGCAGATGATCCTTTGTCCAGCCCCAAACTTTTCATTTCCCGTTCCACAGAGTCTGTAAGAAGCAGAGTAATTTTACCAGCAGCTGTACAATGTTCTTCTCCAGGAGAGGAAACGAATCAAAAGCTTCAGTCTGCTTCATCTGAAGCTTCGGATTCATGCGTAAATAACTTTTTTTTTTAAAAAGGACTCGCCTAGCCTTTTGCTAAAAACTAGCCTTTTGCTAAAAACTAGCCTTTTGCTAAAAACTAGCCTTTTGCTAAAAACTAGCCTTTTGCTAAAAACTATAGCCTTTTGCTAAAAACTAGCCTTTTGCTAAAAACTAGCCTTTTGCTAAAAACTAGCCTTTTGCTACTTTCAGAAAACCTTTTTGATGTTCTCTAACTTTTTGATACATACAGTGTTTGGCTAGCCTTTTGTTACTTTTGGTTTTTAGCTTGCTGTTTGCTGATTTTAGCTTCTTCTGCTACATTTAGCTTTTGCAGTTTTTCTAGCTTTTTGAGATATTTATCTGGCCTCCTCTTACTTTGTCAGCTTTTAGTTACTTTTCAGCTTTTAGACAGTGTTTTGCTACGTGTGGCTAGTGGTTGCTAAGTTTAGGTTTTAGCTAGGTTTTTGAAGTCTTTAGCTTTTAGTTAGACTTTTTATATTATTAGCTTTTAGCTAAATTATGTAGTTTTTAGTTATATTTAGTTAAACTTTTCCTACTTCCATTATTTAGCTGGTGTTTTTATTTTTCATTCAATAGAGATTAGTCTCATTCACTTTTTCTGGTAAATGGATGGAAATAAAATACAACAAAAACAAGATGGCTCTTTTTTTAAAACCCGTGGGGGGGTTCAGAGGTTTAGATCTTCTGAGCAGTTCGGCAAGTTGTGTTCAAGTTTCGGATCTTCTCAGTTTCACTAAATGTGTTTTTGTTTTCCATATTTTTAGCGCTGGTTGAGAATTTGATCAAGACCGGCGGCAGAACGTTTTCCCAGCCACAAGGAGCCCGATGGGGCTCCTGGGAAACGTGGTCCAGCTGTTCCCAGGTGTGTTCCAGAGGTTTTCGAGTCAGAAAGCGCAGCTGCTCTGTGCCGGACGGCAGGACCAACCCTGCGGTCTGCGCTGGGTCCCCGGTGGAGTACCAGGACTGTAACCTCCATCCCTGCCCAGGTATCAGCACGGTTCTGGCTGTGGCTGTGGCTGCAGCTGCGGCGGCGCCTGACATACAATGTTTGTTTGCAGTGCACGGAGGCTGGTCGTGCTGGTCCGCCTGGTCCCAGTGCTCATCGAGCTGCGGGGGCGGCCATTACCAGAGGACTCGGACCTGCAGCAGCCCGGTGCCCGCCAATGGAGGAGATATCTGCATTGGGCTGCACACCGAGGAGGCCCTCTGTAACACACACACATGTGAAGGTGAGGCAAGATGTTAGCTAAATGTAGCAAAAATATAGCTTGAATTACCAAAAGGCTATCTTAATTCTACTGTAGCAAAGGGATAGCTAAATGCTAAAGATGTAAAAAGGCTAGCTGATGCTAAAAGTATAAAAAAACTACCATAGTTAAAACCTAATGGGGGCAAAAGACTTGCTAAAAGTTGAAAGTCACAATAAACTAGCTTAAAGTAGCAAAATGCTAGCTAAATGTAGCTGAAAGCTAGCTAAGAATAGCAAAATAATAGTTTAAACTAAAAGTATAAAAGCCAAGCTATAAGCACAGTAGCAAAAGCAGAAAGTCAGATAACCTTTGGAAAACAGTTGGATTAGCAAGATGTTAGCTAAATGTAGCAAACAGCTAGCTTGAATTATCAAAAGGCTATCTAAAATCTACTGTAGCAAGGGGGTAGCTAGAAGCTAAATATGTAAAAAGGCTATCTGATGCTAAAAGTACAAAAAGCCAGTTCAAAGCCTAAAGGTGGCAAAACACAAGTAAAAGCTGAAAGTCACAGAAAACTAGCTTAAAGTAGCAAAACTACAATGTCTAGATAAAAGCAGTATAAGGATTAGCTAAAAGTAACCAAAGGCTGTCCACAAGCTACAAGTAAAGAATAGCTAGTTAAAAGTTTAAAGGTAAAAATAAAGGATCAGCTAAAAGTTATATGTATCAAAAGCTAAATAAAAACAGCAATAAGCTTAGCTCAACGTAGGCTAAAAAGGCTAAAGGCTAAAAGTAGCAAAAATCAAGCTAAAAACAACAAAAAGCTAAACTAGCACAAGGCCAGCTAAAATAAAAAAAATAGGAATAGTCCAACTAAAAGCTAAAAGTAGCAAAAAGCCCATAGTAGCAGAATAGTAGCTAAAAGCTAATAATAGCAGAATTATAGCTAAAAGCTAAAAATAACATAAAAAACTAAGCTAAAAGAAGCAGAACGTTTTTGAAGGGTTTTAAAAATATCAATGTATTATATGAAAAAAAGGTTAATTTTAAAACATCTAAAAATGAAATGTCCCAGTGCTCGTTTCCTGAACAAGCCGAACGTTTTTATTTATGAAGAGCTGAAATTGCACACAGCCTTTAGATTGTAAAAACAAAAACAACAACTAACAGCTGAGGTGACTGAGTAAACAGAACAACGAGCCTCACAAACAGAAACCCTGCAGACGTCCTGCAGGACAGCGTCTCAGCTCTCGTCTCCTCCCAGGCTGGACCGAATGGACGGACTGGGGGGACTGTGACGAGGACGGCCTGCAGCATCGCGCTCGGCGCTACGGGGACAACCAGGAGCTGGGGGCCAACCTCACCCAGTCCAGACCCTGCCAGCCTCACGAGGTGCCAGGTAAGCACAGGCTGCTGACACCTGGACAGGTGTACCCTGAAATGTGCACGGTGAACACGTGCGCTCTGCGTTCATGGAAACGACGAACGAGACACGAGTGATGCGTCTGTTGTGAGAACAAGGAGCCTAATGAACCAGTTTGGCTGTTTTCATGTGTACCGTACTGTTTTTTCCGGCGTATAAGTCACAGTTTTTTTCCTAATTTGCATGTCCTGCGACTTATACAGCAGAAAATACGGTAATCTGACTGAAATATAAAAGTTTGTTGTGAAGTTCTGAGTCAGTTTTCGCTTCTGATGCAGTTCTTTTACCGGAGCAGGAGAACCAGAGCTGCGCAAGTGAGTCTTTTTCAAACACACATATTTAATCCACAAATCATCCGTTAACTTATGACCTTTCATGTTGACCACCTCATTTAACTGTATTATTATTAAAAATACTAATTTTTTATGAATTTTCCACAAAATACTAGTCGGTCTTTTGGAGCTATCTCAGCCTGACATAAAAATATCAGAATTTTGTTCAAATAAACTCCTTCAGATCCGGTAGATGAAGACAAGTCCTTGTTTTTGGTCAAACTTGGTCGTGTCTTTCCCAGGACGTCCTTGTAAAAGAGATGAATAATTTTAATGGATTTCTTCCCTGGTAAAATAAAGGATTAAATCAAAAAGAGCTTCTGAGCTTCATGGACAGACAACGCTTCGCCCACACATCTGGTTTACGATGTTTTCCGTATTTTCGCAGCCTTCACGTTGTTCCAATTGGCGGCCGTGGGCTCGGCCTGCTTCTTCGCCGCAGCTCTCCTTTCCGGACTGGCCTTCTCGTACTGCCACCGCCTGAACCGCGCAACGGCAGAGTCCGCGGTCATCCACCCCAGCACGCCCAACCACCTCACCTTCAACAAGCCGGCCAACGCCACACCAAAGAATGAGAAATACATCCCCATGGAGTTCAAGGTTGGCTGCAGTAGATTTTAAAATGTTTCTTTAGTTTCTTCGTTTAAACATCTCTCTGATTGGCAGACGCTCAACAAGAACAATCTTCACGCCAACGATGAGACGTGCAACCACTTCTCGTCCCATGTGGGCTCCAGCAACATGTTCACCACCACCTACTACCCTCCCCATGTGACCAAATACGACTTCCACTCCGATGCCCCCTGCAGGTCCTACATGCACAGCTGAGAGGACGCCTCCTTCACCTCATCTCCATGAAGGCATTCCTGATCCAGCCTCTTGGATGAAATGGTCTACAGTCCAATTTTGTGCTTGGTTCTACCAGGAACATGAAGGCTTAGACCACCCAAACAGTGTTCTCAAGTTTTCATTGGTTCCATTTTCTCAGGACATCAGAACAGCCTCATCTCGTTATTTTCACGTTGCTTGCTCAAGTTTTTTAAAGGCTGTAGATTCAGTTTGACGCCATCATTTAGACCTGTTGGTAAAAATCTGTCATCGTGTTCTGGGTAGTAAATGTTCATAACGACAGCCGATGCCTTGAAAATGTATTCAGACCCGTCAAACTCGTCAAACGCAGGACTAAAAACATCACATGGTTAAAATATTTGACTGATTTATGTGACAGACCAACATAAAGTGGATCGTCATTGCGGAAGGAGAACGATACATGGTTTTCAAACTGTTACAAATGAAAGGTTTGACATACATTTATTGGCACCCCCCGCCCCTTGAGTTAGTACAGACGTGGGCAACTTAAGACCTGAGGGCAAAGTGTGGCCCTTGGGCAATCTTCATCAGGCCCCCCAATATCCTCAGTTTTAAAATAAAACTTTTACAAAAAAAGATTGATTTAAAAAAAACAACAATTTATCAATGAGATTTAAGGAAACTTATATTAAACATCTTACGCAAAACTTTAAAAAAAACATTTTTAAGTCGTGTTTCCGTAACTAAACTGAACCTTAAAGACTTTTAGAAACACAATTATATAAGTTTGTTTTGCATATTTCTGCTAACATGTATAACATGTTAAGCTAACGTGTACTGTATAACATGTTACGCTAACATGTACAACATGTTAAGCTAACATGTATAACACAAGCTAACGTGTATAACATATTAAGTTAACGTGTATAACATGATAAGCTAACATATATAACATGTTAAGCTAAAATGTATAACATGTTAAGCTAAGGTGTACAGTAGTACATGGTAAGCTAACGTATATAACATGATAAGCTAACATGTATAACATGATAAGCTAAGCTGTATAACATGTTAAGCTAACGTGTATAACATGATAAGCTAAGCTGTATAACATGTTAAGCTAATGTGTATAACATGTTATGCTAACATGTACAACATGTTAAGCTAACATATAACATAAGCTAACGTGTATAACATATTAAGTTAACGTGTATAACATGATAAGCTAACATGTATAACATGTTAAGCTAAAATGTATAACATGTTAAGCTAAGGTGTATTACATGTTAAGCTAACGTATATAACATGATAAGCTAACATGTATAACATGATAAGCTATGTATAACACGATAAGCTAATGTGTAAAACATGATAAGCTAAGCTGTAAACATGTTAAGCTAACGTGTATAACACGATAAGCTAACATGCATAACATGATAAGCTAATGTGTATAACATGATAAGCAAACATGTATAACATGATAAGTTAATGTGTATAACATGACAAGCAAAAGTGTATAACAATGGTTACGTATTGTAACCCCAGATTCTATGAATATGAGCGTAGCCCTTTAGACGGCTGCGCTTATTGGATATCCTTCCGCGCGCAGCGCGTCCGCTGAAAAACTTATAGTCAACGCCCACCCCTTAGGT
>JARVGV010000713.1:457381-467594 GCA_031762435.1 Hypsolebias longignatus
GCGTATACGGCCGCCAGGGGGAGCTGTTCCAGTTTACGACCGTATCGGTATCCGACCGGGTCGTTGGAACGGAACTCTGTCGGAAACCGGGGACTACCTGTATTTATAAAACTATTTTAGCTGAGATATGACTGTTTTTATTCATTCTAACTGAAATAACAACACTGCCATTTTCAGCCACTAGATGGCACTAGAGTAGTATAGCATACTATTGTGTCATGTAATAAGTAAATTCAACTCAGTTTACAGTATTTATATAGCGTCAAGTCACAACAGAAGTCATCTCAGGGCGCAGAAACATCCTTACATCAAAATACTAAGTTAACACTATTTATCTGCTTTGAATTTACTGACATAATCGGCTTGCCATAGTTTGCCACCGTCGTCATTTCGCTGCGCAGCCCCGGCGAAATTCAGCTGATTTGACCGTCAAAGTGCATTTATTAAGTAGAAGTTAGACTGAGACACGCCTTTTACTGTAATTTCGAGCAAACAAATAATTGTTTTCAACTTTTAAAAACAAAACAACTGGACTTTATTTGCAACAGAAGACGTTTCGCTTCTCATCCGAGGAGTTTTCTCAATTCAAAGAAACAAGACGTGTGGGATGCAAGTTATAAAGCAGAGGTGTTATGTAAGCTTGCATAATGCAGATTGACCTCTTGCTTTTCACAACAGAGGGTCGTTAGAGTCTTTGTTAGTCCCACCCACAGAGGGGCCACTCTGGTCACATGGTTGTGAGAGTGGCCCCTCTATGGGTGGGACTAACAAAGACAAAGGGTCCGTGTCTGAATAATGCAGAATGCAGGATTTAATGCGCTTTGACGGCCATGAAAGGACAAACACCCCCTCAGCTCAGATCTTCTGCCCCTTTTATTCAGCCACACACATCCGCCGACCGTTAACTCTATAAGCAGTCAAAGCTTAATTTAAAAAGTCATTTTTTTCAGGTTCAGACCTGTGATTACTATTAATTCATCAGGTCAGGTGGAGTTTGGAAATGATGGCTATGGGCTGGGGTTGGGTTGGATTTCTTGGGCCCAAATGTAACTCTTGTTTTGGGGACATATCAGTATTGGTGATAACTGTCCCTTTATGTGCCGATCTGAACTTATAATTTTCACCTAGAAAATGCTGGAAACAGCTGTGTTCTTACTTGCACAATGTAAAAGTAGCTGTTTACTTAAATTCTTGGGGGTGAACAAAACTCAGTTGTCAGCCATTATATTGGTTATTGGTATTAGCATTTCCCTCCCAATGTCGGTATCGACGATAGCCAAAATTTCCATATGTCTGACTAGTGAAAATCAAATACTGTACATCACATCAGCTCGAATGCCTCATACCTCAACTGTCAAGCACAGCGGTGGGAGATTCATGATCCGGGCTGGTTTGGGAACCACAAGACCCCTCAGGCGTTGTCCTACCGTGACAGGATGGAGGGGCCACATTTGGTCGCAAAACAAAACGACTCGATACTCGTATCAAAACTTTCGGGACATTCTGGCATTTGTGACTTTTTGAAATGTTTATCTTTGTCGGCCATGTTGTTCTCGTTGAAAATGAATGGAGCCCTCTTCACATCCTTCAAACACTTTGCCTCTACCTCTGAACTCACCAGGTACATCAGGACGCTGTACCTGGGCGTCATGTCGCGCCGACAGAAGGAGCACCAGCGGCGGTGGTACTGGGCCATGATGTTCGAGTACGCGGACGTCAACATGCTGCGCCTGCTGGAGACGTTCCTGGAGTCCGCGCCTCAGCTGGTCCTGCAGCTCTGCATCATGATTCAGGAGAACCGGGCCGAGACGCTGCAGTGTAGGTGGAACAGGGAACGCAGACAAACGGGAAACGTTTACTGGCACTAATGCCGTGTTTTCATGTAACTAACAAAGCCCTTGTAATCGAACAGCTGCATAAGCAGTAATTAGCCATGTGCACACATTGTGCTCGGTAAAGTGTGTCTGCAGACGGCGCTGCCTCTGGATTCCAGCAAGGCTTGTGTGAGTGCAGATATTCATATAAAGCGATCATAAATGATCTGAGAATGAGCTAGCCAGGTTCCATCTCCCTCCTCTTCTTTAATCATGTGGATGAACTAGGCAGCCGCCCACGTGGATTATTCATCCCTGTCTGGTTTTGAGACACTTCCTTCTGGGGATCCAAACGATAGCTGGGACTCAAAATAGCTCCCATTTTTAAAACAGCCCTTAGCTTCTGTCGTGTCACACGCCACCTCTTACGAATATGTTAACAGCGTTAGCACAGAACACCCTCACGAAGCTTTAATCATCTCGCTTTAATCATCTCGCTCTGTTCGTCACGAACGGTGGCCGTAGCACAACCCGTATGCAGAACTCAAGACAAATCAATTTTTTTATAACTTATTGGCCTTAATATGCTGTTTCTCTATACTACTAAAAGTTGTTTGTGTGTTACACGTGAAAACACCTAAATACTTAACAAAGACAACAAAGTTCATGCTCAATCATCCAGGTATCAAATCCAATCATTCTTAGTCAGGTCATCTGGACAGTTCTTTTTTATAGAGACGTTTCGCCCTCTAGCCAGATTTATTACATTTTTCACAGGACCAGTTTTGTTTTACCAGTGCAATGCATTCTGGGTCATTGAGATACATCGGCTGAAGTAGAGAAAACGCAAGGAGTCGAGGCTAAAATGTTATAACGGGACAATAAAGTGATATTTTTAGTCCTTATGCAAAATATATGGGTCTAAACGATCAAACGAGATCAACTTGTGAACTCTGTACAACTCCTACTATGATACAGTCAATGTGTCAACTCCTTCAGTTGGGATCACCTTGCCTCTTGCATACCGTTCGACTGGATTTATCCTGTCCGAATGACATTCCAACGACCTTGCCGTGTATCCTGGTGAGGTGGAGCAATGAGTCAACGTCTCGCTCATTTTTGGTATACACATCAATGTCAATCTTGCAGAGGAGGTGACGGAGCATCGTTCCACTTTGGAACCGGTATCCATAGCCACTGTTTGCAATTAGGAGGCTGAGGGGGTTCAGGCCTGTGCAGAACAGGAGTGGGGACAATGTGTCACCTTGGTTTACTGTATGCCACATTTGATGCTGACTTGTGCAGTTGGCTTTGAATTGGCTTCTAGAGTTGCCGTCCACATTCCCGTTGAGTTCTCGATGAAGGCTCTTAGTGTCCTATTGATGTTTAAAAGTTTCAATCACTCCAATATCCATGTGTGTGGCATTGAGTCATGGGCTTTCCTGTAGTCAATCCAGGCAGTGCGCAGGTTTGTGTGTCTGGTCTTACATTGGCAGGCAAGCTATGGGTCTGTCAACCAGTAGCTTGGCTCTCCTGGTGTTGGTGCCAGTTTCCCTCTGTTGCTCCGTGAGGTATCAAATCATGTGTCTATTCATCTTAACCCCTATAACCCCTGATAGGAGTGTTCATGTTGTACAGAGGTAGGTGACAGGCCGGTAGGTGGGTAGTGGTTGGTGGTTGCCCGTTTCTGGGGGTCTTTCGTGATCAGAACAGTCCGGTCTTGGATCAGCCACTCTGGGTGCTACTCTTTCATAGCAGCTGGTTCATCTGTGCTCCCAGGCTGTCGTGGATTAACATTCAAGCTGAATGGAGTTCAAACCAAAGCAACCTGTCTACGTCATTTACCCCAGAATGCATTGCAGCGTAAATAAAAAGGCGACATTCTTGTCAATACTTTTTTTTTTTTTTTTATATTGTAAAAACTAAACAGCTTACAGTCTCGTTTTTATAGCTTAAGTAACTGTTGATCAAAGAAGGTTTTTGGTTACAACTAGACGATGATCATTTTAAGAACAAAGTCAGTCTGGAAAATTACACAAGGTAAACAGAGGACTTGATGAAGATTGAAAGAAACCAAAGAGTGGCGATTAGTGCGTGACAGTAGATGTGCTGATTACTAACAGGAGACAGGCTACTGAAGAGCTGGTGGCAGGGATATCTGAGAACATCTAATGCCTATGTTAATACAAGAAAATAACATTAAAAGTCAAACATTAATTGAAGGAATGTCGTCTTTCATGCTGGAGTTTCAAACTCTGACCATCTTATGATAGGAGATAGTGGAATCGTAGCCATTTTAATCAAACCTTGTGAAGGACATGTAGACTGTCTTGAATTGTTACAATCAGGGCATATGGGACTGACGGCATTGAGCTACCACCACATTTAATTTTAGCAATAATAATAATAATAATCTAGAACACGATGAAACCTAAGGCTGAACAGAAACAAACTATGATGTCATACTGTCCTGAAGCTAGATGTGGATGACATTTTCCTCTACCTGTAATCCTCCTCTGTTCATTTTCTCAGGTGTTTCATCCTTGGCCTCCCTTCTTTCTCTCGCCTGGGTTCTGGCCTCCTACCACAAACTATTGCGTGACTCTCGGGACGACCAGCGCAGCATGAGCTACCGCGGGGCACTGTTGCACCTCTTCTGGCGCCTCTTCACCATCTCTTCCCGTGTCCTCTCCCTCGCCCTCTTCGCCTCCCTCTTCCACATCTACTTCGGCATCTTTGTGGTGGTCCACTGGTGCGCCATGGCCTTCTGGGTGGTGCACGGAGGCACCGACTTCTGTATGTCCAAGTGGGAAGAGGTGCTCTTCAACATGGTGGTTGGGATCGTCTACATCTTCTGTTGGTTTAATGTGAAGGAGGGGCGGACGCGTTATCGAATGATCGCGTATTACACCGTGGTGTTGGCCGAAAACTCCATCCTCACTGGCCTGTGGTGAGTTGCCATGACTTCATGGTCTGATGGTTGATAAAGTCCAAGCTGGTGTTAGTTGATCCCCAAAAAAATCAATGTTTGTTGGGAAACAAGTCAAAGCCATTCCATTAGACTGAAGTTTGAGGGAACTGACAATTGGGAGAAGACGGCACCTCTTTTCAAGGTACAAAATGGACAAATGTGGCTCATCTGATTAGACAATTGTTTATTCCAAAAATCTTTAGCACAGTTACAGTTTTCTAGTCAAAATCCAATTAGTTAAAGGCTGAAAAACCTGGTAGATACAGGTGAGCATTCATTTGTGGAATTGTTCAAAAAGTCCAACTCACGCAGTAATTGGACAACAAACTGTCCAAACCTAAAGTGCTGGGCCAAAGTCTGAAAGCACCTCTACTTTCTTTATATTTGCTTTTAATATCCTTACTTGTAATCTTTTAAATTGGTTCAACAGATTTCAGCCTTTCTGAAGGTCTTTGGAAGGGGTTTCTTTTTCACTCGTATGTAAAGATTTCAGCCAGTAGCTCTTTGAAAATCACTTTGTCTCTCGTAGCAGAATGAAAAGGGGGAATTGGAAATACTCCATCCATTCGTCCGAGCATGTTATGAGTGTGATACCTTGAAAAAAACAAGTGAGGTTCTGACATGATTCAAGAATGCCGCCACCATACAGTATATACATGTAAACTGGCCACACCAGTATCATCTGAGGAAACTGTGCTTCTAGTTTTTATATTGCCTAAAATTTCCTAAAATGATTGGGGTGACTGGTTGGGTGGTCAACGATTAATCTAAGGTTGCCACCAATGACCACCCCCTTGATCCACCATTTCTCCTGGTGGTGGATCAACAGGATCCGTCACTCATTTCTGCCCGAGTCAAGCAAAAAAAAAGAAAAAACAACCTCTGTTCTTCTACACAGTTTAACTCCTACTTACAACAAAAACATTAAAGTTTTCATGTATTCCCTGGTCCATTCCAGCCCAGAAGAACACCTCGAAAACTAAAAGCATTCATTCTTCATATTCTTCAACGGCAGGAGACACAGACTTCAGCTTAAACTTAAAAGACTTAGCTTGTTTGTCAAATTTTGCCATTTTTTTGTGTATTTTTTCACACATGACCCTTAAAAAGGGGAAAACTGTGACTTCTTGGGAGCTGAAGCCTAAAGATCTACTTTAAAGTTGGTTCCTTGTTTATGTGTCATCACAACAGTGGGTCACAGAAGAGGAGCAATTTGCCTGAATGTGCAACGTATTGTCTGACAGAACCTGCTCAGTTTCTGCTAAATCTGACAGAAATAACTTTATTAGAAGCCAAACTGGGTTCCCTCAAAGCGACCACTCACTCCATTGCAAGACACTGGAGAAGGAATGCCAGGCCCATCTGATTTAATACATACCCTGAACCTCGAACAAGCTCGAAAAGAAAATCCTTGGATTTACTAGAACTGTTGTTTGGATCACAAAACGAGGTACGGATGGAAGGCTGGAGATCATTCCTGTAAAATGGGTGAGAAACTCCCAAAGAAAAACTCTGGAAGACATTCAGAAAGGCAGAACTAGTGACCTATTGACTTTAAAACATTTAAAGTCTGGCTTCTTGAAAGTAAAATCAAAAAAGAGACATGTAAAAACCTTTGCCTAGTAAATGGTAAATGGACTGTACTCATAAAGCACCTTTCTATTTTATCAAGACAAAGTTCTTTACAACAATCTGTGCCTCATGTACTCGTTCATACATCTCTACTAGATCCAGACAAAGTCCAATCAGAGCTTTATCGCATTCATACAACGATGGGACACACATCAGAGACAATGAGGGTTCAGTGTCTTGCCCAGGGACACTTGGGCATGTGACTGCTGGTGGATTCAAACCCTCTTGCGTTGGAGGACGACTGCTCTAACCACTCATCCACAGCCGCCTCCAGTATCCTCTTTAGACGCCATATGTTTTTACCGAAATCCCCGCAAAACTTGGGGAACCCCATTGGGTTTGAGGCGAAATGCAACAGTTTTTTCAAGTTGCCTGCATCATCTTCTCAACCATAACCACATAAAAGACGTGTGCTCACGTTTCTCTGTTGCCCTGCAGGTACGCCTACCGCGACCCGGCGCTGACCGACTCGTACGCCGTCCCCGCCCTGTGCGGCGTCTACCTGACGTTTGCCAGCGGCGTCCTGGTCATGCTTCTGTACTACGGTTTCCTGCACCCCGCCACCGCCCACCTCCAGCCGAGCCCCGCCTCGTCCTGTTGCGCCCAGCTGCTCTGGGGCCTCCCGCTCCCCCCTTCGGCCCCGCCCACCGCCCCGCCCACCCCAGCCCACATGACCAAGTCGCAGACGGAGGAGGACGTGGCCGAGTCGTGTCTTCCCGTCTTCCAGGTGAGGTCTGCTCCTCCCACCTCCAAGCCCGAGGGCCCGCTCATAAAAATCGACATGCCCAGGAAGTGCTACCCGGCGTGGGATGCTCACTACGTGGACAGGCGCCTGCGGAGGACTATAAACATCCTGCAGTACATAACACCTGCTGCTGTGGGCATCCGCTACCGCGACGGACCTTTGCTTTATGAACTTTTGCAGTACGAGTCCTCGCTCTGACACACGCACACCCACCCCACACACTTAAGTACACTTGAGCACACAGCACCGTAACAATGTACGTGTATGTGATCGTGCAGATTTAGAAGAGACAGAAACATTTCCATGCTCATAAAACTGATATAAGCACACTCGCATCGAAGCGATCTCTCTCAGACACGTTGCATGGGGGGGGGGGGGGCACCTGAAACCTGCCAGTCCCATTAACACGACTCTGCAAGTTCTCACCTTCCTCCCCCGCTGTTCAGTCGCTTTCCATTCGTTCTCATTCTTTTAAATGTTGCACCGCTGTGAGGAGAGAAAAAAAAAAAAAGTTACGCTCTTCTTGTCGCGATCATCGTGCGTTCCGGGCGTGTCCGTAGAATAAAGCAACGCGAGACAAAAGAACGGGAAGAAGACTTTTAACAGAAGGAGTGGCGAGTATGTTGCTGTGTAGTCCAGAAGTAGTGTAAATAGAGTCTATGTGCAAAACTGACGTATTTTAATGCACCGTGAGTTTGTGGTCGGGCAAAACACTTGGACACGACGTTTTGGAGTTGTTTTTTTAACCAGGAGGGGCAGAACAGGATTATCTAACCAAACGTTCGAACAAACCTGAACATTTAGCTTTTCGACTTCAATACACCTGAGATTAAAAATAGGGATGAACCGATCCACTTTTCCCACTTTCGATACCGATATCCGTGATTTGGTATCGAACGATACAGAAAGAAAACGGTGCTGAATGAACTAAAGTGGCTAAATCATGTCATCTGGACTTGTTGACATGATTCAGCCACTTTTGTTGTCTACATGGACGACTGAGCTTCAAACCCAGTGCTGAATTAACTTAAAGCATTTTGTTTTATTTAAACGCAGACATGAAAGTACTGAATTACAAGTTTACTGAAAACTGCACAGTTACACCAAGAGCTTCACAAGCTTGGTCAAACATGCAAAAACAACACAACTTTAATTTGTTCAGTCAGTGCAACTATAACATCCGATGTAGAATAAATAATAATAATAAAGATGCTGAAACTGACGAAAACAAAGGTGGACTTTTGGTCAGACATGAAAAAATAAACTCCAACAAACCTTTCAAATGGTTCAGGAACTTTAAATATAATGTAAAATAAATAATAAAAGAGCTGAAATAAGAGGAAACAACAAAGAGAGCGCAAAACATAGAGATCTAGAAGGTTTTTCCTTCAATATCGGACCGGTATCGATACTGGTATCGGATCGGCGCAACTCTAATTAAAAACTAATTTTTTTCCTTCTACTGAACAGCAATTTAATAAAACGTTTAGACGAACAAAATAAACTTGAGCATCTTTAAACGTTTAGGCTAAAGTGAAAACCTAACAACAAATTACAGCTAAAACTTTAGCAAACATTCACTTCAGTTTATTTCTATAGAAATCCTGAGCAAGCACAAAGGAGACAGTGGAAAGAAAAACTCCCTTTTAACAGGAAGGAACCTCCAGCAGAACCAGGCTCAGGACAAGCGACCATCTACTTTGACCAGCTGGTTTGAGAGAACAGGAAGGAGGAACAGACACAGAATGGCAGGTGCAGCTAAAAAACATGTTAAAGATAAAAACAATTACAAGTACAAATAGGTAGAGTAGCTCAGGAAACCCAAGCGAACTATAGGATTAATAAAAAGGGAAAGTCTTAATCCCAGTCTTCAAACTGGACAATGTGTCAGTCTCATGGACAGAAACTGGAAGTTGGTTCCCCAAGAGAGGAGCCTGAGAACTGAAAGATCTTCCTCCCATGGGAACCACAAGTAAACCTGCAGTCTGAGAGTGAAGTGCTCTGTTAGTAAAATATGACACAATAAGATCTGTAATATTGGATGGACCTAGGTTGGTGAGGGCTTTGTATGTTTATACAATAGAATACAGCAAACGTTCCAAGTATCGTCCACCAAAGCGCTTCAAAAACAGGAAAAACAGTCAATAAAATAAATGAGCAAACAGTAAAAAAAATGCACAGGTTTAATAAAGTAGGCTAAAAACAAAACTATAGCAAGAAAATATCGCAACTTCAAACTTCTGATGGAACAAACTGAACCTGAACTAAGTGTCAGTGTATTACAGTGAGTTTTTAGTGGTGTTTCCAGGACTGTACGGACTCTGTCAGGGGGTCAGGGGAGTCTGGGGTCTGCCACTTTAAAAGCCTGATCCCCTCTACGCTTTAATTTTGCCCTCAACTGCACCAAAAGCGTCCGACTGGAGGAGCTCAGTGCTCTGTTTGGGTTGTAAAAGTCCAAAAGGTTCATTAAATAACTTTGTGCCAAGCCATTTAAAGCTTTAAAGCTAAGTAAAATTGTCTAAAAATCAATACAAAAATGAACAGGCAGCTGGTGTAAATCTGGTTAAACAGAAATGACGTGGTCCTGCCTTCTGGTTCCTGTTTAAAGACGTGCAGCAGCGTTCTGGACTAACTGAGCGATGGAGAGACGATAGTTGGAGGCCAACAGGTAAAGCATTGCAGTAGTCCAGTCTAGAGGTGATGAAGGCATGAATGAGAGTTTTGAGTCTCTTTAGAGGATTATACAATTTTTGCTTTGACAATTTGATGCAGCTGATAAAAAGTTTTTAACAACTGTAGATTCTTGCTTGTTAAATGCAAAAGAACGATCTAAAACACTCCCAAGATTCTTAATGACGGAGGAGCAATGAAGCACAAGAGGTCCAAAAATATCAGCAAACCCTTTAAAGGAGTACGGTTTGTAAATAAGACGTCGGTCTTGTTTCAGTCAAAGCCAGACACTTCTGAGTAATCTAGTCTGTTAAATCTTGTAGACAGGTAAACAGAGGCTGCAGTGGGGCAGAGACATCCATAAAAATATATATATATATA
>JARVGV010000713.1:572645-583540 GCA_031762435.1 Hypsolebias longignatus
GATAGATAGATAGATAGATAGATAGATAGATAGATAGATAGATAGATAGATAGATAGATAGATAGATGGATGGATGGGTAGACAGGTAGACAGATAGATGTGTAGACAGATAGATGTGTAGACAGATAGATGGGTAGACAGATAGATAGATGGGTGGACAGATAGATAGATGGGTGGACAGATAGACAGACAGACCAACCGCAGAACCAGAGGGTGGCCAATGGTGGCCTTGGTCCCCCATAGACATTCAGCCACCCCAATAATTTGAATAAACAATATTTTAAGCAATATAACAACTAGAAAGTCTAATTTATGGACAGACAGACAGACAGACAGACAGACCGTTAAATGGATGGATAGATATCCATCTATATACAGTATATCTACTGTATCTACCTATTCATCTATCTGATAGGTAGGTAGATATAGATACTCTGTCTTGTCTCTGTCTGTCTGTCTATTCATCTATCCATCCATTTAACTGTCTGTCCTGTCTGTCTGTCTGTCTGTCTGTCTGTTTTGTCTATCTATCCATCCATTTAACTGTCTGTCTGTCTGTCCATAAATTAGACTTTCTAGTTGTTATATTGCTTCAAATGTTGTTTATTCAAATTATTGGGGTGGCTGAATGTTAGTCTATGGGGGACCATAGCCACCATTGGCCACCCTCTGGCTCTGCCGTTGGAGCCGTCACTGTGCGCTCCTCAGTCAAGAAGAAAATGACACCTGGTTTTATCCAGAGTAACTCCCGCCCACTTGAGTATCTTGCACAGAAAACATTAACGTTCCCTCTCAGTCCCTGTTCAGCCACAATTCTCCTGAAACGACAGATACTGTTCAGACGGGACTGAATGTGATGACGTAACTTTGAGAAGGACTTGATGTTTCCTGTGAAGCAGCTGCATTTTGACCTGATCCAAGAAGCTTTTCTGTTTTTTTGTCATACCGATAAAAGACGAGCACTTTGTCGCCCTCTGCTTCCTCTGAAGGTGGAGAACTGGTGTCCCCGCCTGCCCTGGAGGATGAAGCTCCTGAACGACGAAAAGGACCTGAGTGGACAGGTGAGCAACAGAAAACCACACCCAGAGCTGGAACGTCCTCGTTCCCTTCTCCTTAAAGACACGCCTTTCTGAGAACTGTCTCGTCACGAGACGTTTTTATAAAAGCAGGTTGTGGCTCCTGCTTCAGCTGGGTTGGTTATTTCTCTTAAATCTTCTTACAGTTCACGCGTCACGATTGGGCTTTTATGGGATTAAACGTGACATTTGCTTAAAGCCTTGTGCTTTTGTATAGAGCTGGTGCAGTTCACGCGTTTAAGAACAGGGAACAGGTTCCTGTTTGCCTTTAACGTTAAAAACGATCTGAATCAAAAACCATACCATATTTTTCAAACTATAAGGCGCCAAACAGTTGGATAAGTCCAACTTGGTTCAGCTCATTCAGAATAACTTAACATTGTTCAGTTGTAACATTTTATCAACATTACTTGTCATGGAACGTGTTTTTTGTTCATACAGAGGTGCTCGAATGTTTGGGAACCCTTTATAATTTTCTATATTTCTGCATAAACACTGTGTGACCGAAAACATCAGATTTTCACACAAGTCCTGAAAGTAAATAAAGTTTAACTTACACTTATTACATATTTGTAATATTTTTAAGTTTTCTGGATTAAACACTAAACATTTCAACAAGTTTTTAATTTTTATTATTTTAATTTTTGAATCTGTCCAGAGGACCTGACTCATCTCTATTAAATACACCTTAGATTATAACTGTAAACCTTTAGATATTTAAACTATCCACCAGTACAAACACTTAATTCCCCAAGCCATATTTAATCTAACAAAGATTTTCAACCTAATAAATGTTGGTTGGTGGATAAACACACCTGAACTGTAGCAACAAATTATTTCATATGGTTTTAAGCATATTTTTGAGCATGTATTTCCTTTGTATCAAATGAAGCTGCATTTTTTAAAATCTTTTCAATCTAATCTAATGAATAAATGTGAGCGAGCACGCAAAATAATCTAATCTGAGCAGGAAAATCTAAAAACAAACATTTTAGACACTCTCGTCAACTCGACTAATAAATGTAGGAGCTATAAGTTATTTACAAACTTTTCTCAGATCTGAGACAATGTGTTCAACATAACAGTGATTCTTCCAGCTATCTGTTAACAATGGTGTACCACAAGGTTCAGTCTTAGGACCCACCCTCTTCACAATCCACATAAGTAATGTAGGTCAGATCAGAGGCAATGTGTTCAACATAATGGTACGTCTTCCAGCTAAAACTTGGTAAAGAAAGTGAAAGTAAAACTGGGCTTCTTTTTCAGAAACAGATCATGTTTAACTCTGAATGCTAGGAAACTCCTCATAACTGTGAATTTCCTTCCCTCCATTGATTACAGTGACATTATCTCCATGAACGCTCCTACAAGCACCTGCAGATGTTGGCTGCTGTCTATCACGGTGCACTAACATTCATAACTGGCTGTAACTACCGTACCCACCATTGCACCCTGTATTCACTGGTCACCATTAACTTCACACAGACTCTTCCACTGGTACATTTTCATCTTTAAATCACTTCTTGGTCTGCTGCCTTCATACATCCAAACTTGGCCAAAGGGCCTTCTCCTTCTCCACTCTGGTTCCTGGAATATCTTGCTGAATTTCTCAACCTTGGCTTCTCTAAGTGGCTTCAAACACTTCTTAAGTCACTGGCAAAAACCAATGCAGACATGTTCCTGTTTTTAGTATTTTATATCGCGTTACAGTGTAACTGTTTTTTTGTTTTGTTTTTGTATAATTAATTTTATTTACATTCCATTTTATTTGCTTTTTTTATATACAGTAATTGTCTGTTGTTTGTACCTCATCTTCGTCTAAAACAGGTCTCTTGTAAATGAATCTGCGAGGCTCATTGAGACTAACTTGCAGAAATAAAGGTTGAATGAATGAATAAGGCAACATAGAAAATACACATAATTATTATTTTGCATAAAATGGCTGCAAGAATGAGATTTTGTGAAGAGCTCCTTTAAACGTGCTGCTGATAACGACAGGACAATGAACAAGTGAAATGAGGTTAAAACACTCAATAAATAATAGTAAAATAAACACAAGTCACTCTGTAGATTTCTCTTATTTTCTGATTTTAGATATCTTTGACATCCTGTTGTATTTTAAACCAGCCTGAGAGCAAACAGACTGAGCTCATCTTCAGATCTCCAGTATTGGCGCCCCACACACCCACCCCCCATCTCTTCCCTCGCCTGAGAATGAATCAATATTAAGCACTCTTCATCTCGCTTTCTGGACGGATCCAACAACTGGAGCTCTCTGCAGCAGAGCGGCGGCGCTTCGAAGATTTTAATTCAGGCCCAGATTTTAATTGGCTCCGTCTGCGCCAGTGATTTCCTGTCGCAATGAAGGATGTTAATGCGCCGCAACAGCCTTGTTTCAGCCACCTTAGCAACTGGTAATGGCTCCGTGGTTTCTGCTTTCCTCCCTCCATCTTCCCCTCGTTGGCTCCGTCTGAGATCACCGTTTCCCGTCCTTCCAGGCTTTTTCCCTCAATTGTCATGTTTTACCGTTTGTGAAATCCATTCTGTGCCTCTGAACGGCGGCAAACTCGAGTTTCATTTCTGCATTTCAAACCTGTTCGTTTGTCAACGCTCCTCGAACACAGAAGCAGTGGGTCTGCTTTGTTTGCATCAACACTCAGATACGACAAAGCCTGTCCTGTCACCTCAATACATCCTGAAAAATCTTTTCTTTTCCTGTTTTGTTCTAATTTATGTAGAACGTTTTCTTTTAAAGCATTTTATTGAAGTTTTTGCTCCCTTCTTTAACAACCAAATCACTGATTTGCTTTATGCAGCTTTATTTGTTGTTTGTTACTACTAATAAGCTTCAGCACTCTTTATTTTCTTCTGTAAAGGTTTCTAAGATTTAAAACAGACTTCATCTCAACGTATCGGCTTGGGATACACAAACAGAAACAGCAATGGACAGGTTCGAGTCAGGAAAGCATTGTTTCATTCATTTCTTGCTCCTTCTGCTGTCCAGAACTGCATTTCTTTCAATGGACTTAAGGAGATAAAATGGGACACTAAAAGTTTTAGTTGAATCTTTGAATCCCGGATGAGCCCCCAAATTTAATTGAGTTCAGATCCGAGGGGCAAGTGCATTTGAACGGTTTGACAGTTTTAATTAATGGTAGTCCGTTGTTTTTTGCGGGGGTTTGGAACCATCCCCCCTCCCACGCGCACATGCGTGATAAGTGGAAAATCACGAAGTAGGGATAAAGAAGTTCAAGTAAAGTAAGAGGGCGGGCTCCAGAAACCATCTTATCACCAGTAAACTGTTTTTTTCCACTATGGAGTGTGGAGCTTGTGGGTCTCCAGTTTGTTTGTGTTTCCTCTGACTGAAGAAGTCCTTCGGATGAAGGACAAAACATATTGAATTGAGTACTGTGTTGTCATTTGGACTTAGATCAGCTCTGACATCTAAACGGACACAAACAGAAGCTGTTTTTTTACAGGAGTTGTGTGAACTGTGTGTGCAGGCTGAGATCCGGACCAGTTTCGAGGGGCTTTACCGCTCGATGTCGCAGCGGGAGGAGTTTCGCTGGATGATGCTGAGGATCAAACGCATGGCCGAGCCGTGGGTCGGCGCCATCCGCTCGCTGGCTGCCAAGCAGAACCTGTCCAAGCGGCGGAGGAAGAAGGTGGGCCGTGTTATAATTATTATCATAAATACATTTACAAAAATCATCCTCTGGTTGATTATGAAGGTTAATCTGCACCTCAAGCTGTCAGCTTGGTGCTTCCTCCCACTTCTGCCTGAAGAAGACCTGGGGATGGGAAACACCTGACGCGGACATTTCATTGTGTCCCAAGCTCTGAATTATGTACTCCACTTTTTTTCCGCTGGCCTTATGAAAAGTTAACATCGTAAAGTCAACGAAACGTCGGCGCTGAAGCAAAGCAGTGACCTCTTTCTCCACAGAAGGAACCACGAGCACACCTCCATCTTCTGTCCTGGTTTTAGTCTCCTATTTATAGTTTCCAGCTCTGGCTGTTTTCCAGCATGTTGTTTAATGAAGCGAGTGCGTTGTTTGAGCTGCTAATCTCCTTTGGATATTAATCTGCATATATTAATCCTTGAGGAGTGAGCTCTGGCGAACAGTGGACACTTGAAACAAAGACGCCCTCCGCTCCCCTAACTTCTATGCGTGCACGGCTGTACGCATTGTTCTGTGTCACATAAAGCTCGTCCTACGCTGCCGTACAAGAAGAAAACACCAGGCCGGCCTGTTGCAACAAACAGTAAATCAATTAATCGCATGATAAATTACAAATAAAATTATCAACCTCATTCTCATTTATCGGCATTATCGTTTCTTCATGTCTCTCCTTCTACTGAAGACACTGGATGACAAAAGGTTCAACTCCGGTGCTCTTTACTGACCCCTCCTTTTCCCCTTTCTCTTTAAAATCTGTTTTAACCATCCAAAATCCCATTTTTGGATCATTTAAAGCAACTAAGCTGAAACGCTAAGCTACGAGCTAAGCTAACAGGCCGACCTCGAGGAAGACACCTCCGTCTTGTCGAAGCTCCAAAATTCACGGTGGAAACCCGTGCCTTCGTCTAAAAAGTTGTTTTTCTCTGCAAAAAGAAGCTGAAAACTTGTTTACTGATTTTTTAAATTTTTTTATTAAAAGCTTTGTGTGACAAATGCTATGCTGAAGATCCTGATGCATGCTCCGTGCTATGGTATGCTATAGCTAGCTATGCTAAAGAGCTCAAACCACACCTAGTGTCCGCCATTTTGAGAACCGAAAAGCAGGAACGAGAGACAGCCCGTGTCACGTCAAGGGGCCTCCCTCCCATTTTTTTAAAAGACACGTTGCTCGCTCTTTCACTATCCATCCTTTGGTTTAAACTGTTTTGTACTGCCATCCAGTGGTCAAAAAAGGTACTACACACAAAAATTAACCAACATTCTTCTTAGATTTGTCAATTACTAATTATTGTCAAGTTTCAAACAATATTATCGTTTATCGCAATAATTTCTGAGACAATTAATCGCCCAGCAAAATTTGTTATCGTGACGGGTCTAAACCCAGGTTTGTTTAAGTATTATCCCTGATTGTTATTTGAGGTCGACCAATGAGCGATTTTAATAACCGATTTTGATTTTAAGAAATCTTTTTCAACATTCATACTCATCACAATCATCATCTGGAGTAAGATGAGCAACGACTGCCTGTAATTTAGTAATTTAGTCCTTGTTTGATGGATATGTGTACTCACTCTTGTGCTACAGCTTATTAAAGTTCACAATGAGATTTAATTTAGATAAAAATTCCATCCCGATCGTGCGGCTCATCAATCAATCAGCCAATTGTGTGTCGTGTCCAATCTTATTTTGAAAAACTACGATAGAGCGAGTTCACGATAAACGAACCGCGAAGTATCGCGGGACTACTGTACACACACTTCCAATCATGAGTGATTTCTCAGTGTGTAAATTTGTTGTTTGCTCCCCCCCATCCCTCAGATCCTGGTTCACTTGGGCCTCCTCACCAAGGAGTCGGGCTTCAAGATCGCAGAGAACGCCTTCAGCGGCGGTCCGTTGGGGGAGCTGGTCCAGTGGAGCGACCTCATCACAACGCTGTACCTCCTGGGCCACGACGTCCGAATCTCTGCTTCGCTTGCTGAGCTCAAAGAGTGAGTAGTGAACCTTTTGTTAAGTAATTCAATGCAGCTTATTTCTATAGCACCAAGTCGCAACAGAAGTCGTCTCAGGACACTGAACGGAAACATTCACACACACACAACCAGGCTCAGAATAAGAGAGACGAACAGAAAGACAGGTGCAGGTGTACTTTCAAATCGAAAAACACATTAAGGATGAAAATAATTACAAACAGGTAGAGCAAGTAAAGACAGCAGCAGAGAGAGATGTGGTCATACGTCCTCCAGTAGTCTAAGCCTATAGAAACATAACTAAGGGACAGCTCAGGAAACCCAAGTCAACCCCAACTATAGGATTTATCAAAAAGGAAATTCTTAAACTGGACAATGTGTCAGCCTCACGGACAGAAACTGGAAGTTGGTTCCACAAGAGAGGAGCCTGAGAACTGAAAGATCTTCCTCCCATTCTGCTTTTGGAAACTCTAGGAACCACAAGTAAACCTGCAGTCTGAGAGTGAAGTGCTCTGTCAGGAAAATATGGAACAATAAAGTCTCAAATATAAGATGGAGCTAGGTTGTTGAGGGCTTTGTAGGTAAGAAGTAAGATTTTGAATTTGATTCTGGACAAATCAGTCATATATTCAGTTTGATCATTTTTTAAAATATCTTTGGTCTTTTACCGTTCAATTCTTGACATAGTTCAAACATTTTAATATTCCTATTATCAGGACTGTTTTATAAATTCTACATCCAAGTGCACGGCCTTCATAAAGAAAACAAATTACAAGAGGTTTATTCAAAAGGAAAATATAAACTAAATGTATTTAATGAACCAAAAAAGTTTTTCTATTCTCAGTTTTTTCATAACTCCTTCATCCAATGGCAAAAGGCAAATTATTGGACCATTCTGTGACATGGTAAAAATCAAAATTGTAATAAATGTGTGTATTTTTTATCCCGCAGGTCAAATCCAGACGAGAACAGCGTTTTGTCCCAGAAGAGACCGAGACACGAGGTAAGTTTTTACTGAAGGCCGAAACATCAGCTGTTAGCAACGCTCCACTTGACTCTCAGTGAGCCTCCGCTGTGTTTTAGGTGTTCGGGCCTGATGGAGTTTCGTCGCTCCTCAGAGTCGAGGGATCAGAGAGTGCGACTCAGAGAGCAGATGACGACAGCTTGTCCGCTGAAAGCCTGGACTCTGTGTCACATGGTAACACTTCTAATCCGTGTCGTTTAGAGAAATGTCATCGAAAGGTGACAGAACGCCTCTTTGTGCTGAGCTCTTGCTCACCGCCTCCTTCACACGACATCAACCTCGCCTGTTTTTTTGTAAGAACGTAATCTGAAGTCGGATCTGCTTCTTTCGTAGACTCCAGCTCACAGTGCAACCAGTCTCCATCCCCCCGTCATCACTCCGACACCTCCAGCCCTGCCAGCTGGAGTCGCCATCTCATACAGCAAACACTAATGGACGAGGGGCTGCGATTGGCTCGGATGGTGTCACATGATCGGGCGGGAAAACTCACCCTCGGGTCAGAAGGAGCACACCTTACAGGTGACTTTTTAAAGACTGTCTTACCTGTTTGGTGTGATCTTTTAAAGCTCACTAAGAAAATCCTACTTGGGAGTTATGCCTAAAGATATAGTTCATGTGTTTTGAAGTGGGGTTCTTTGGAAAGTTTATGAATAGTTAATATCTTACCTGTTCTACATAGCGCTTTGAAGGAACCCAGTTTAGGGAAATGGAGTTTAATTGACAAGCCACTGTCTATTTTGCACAATACAATTATTTATATAGATTTTTTGGTTACAGGTAGTCCTCGGGTTATGACGTTTCGAGGTTACGACGCATCTCATTTTGAGTTACGTGGCTTTACGTCGGTTTTACGTCGGTTTTACGTCGGTTTTACGTCGGTTTTACGTCGTAAAACTGCGGCGCAGTGGCGGAAGAATACAGTATTGTATTTCACTATTAAACATACTGTACAGTATTTTATGTGTTTTTTGATAATTATGTAGTGTACTGTGTTAGGATAGGCTAAGTGCTTGGTAAAACAGGTACCACACATGTATATGGTACGGTAATTACGTGCGTTCCGACTTACGTCGAAAATCGGTTTACGACGCCGCGTAGGAACGGATCTACGTCGTAAGTCGAGGACTACCTGTACATACTCGGCCGACATAAGGTCCTTCGGCACAAACACCTGTGGAAGGCAGTGAAGTGCTGCCAATGGGGCAACAGATCTATTTTCCCCTGTTAGGACTGCCCTACTCCCATTGGGAGCAACTGAACTCACCGGACCTGGAAGAAACTTACCTGGTACCCTCAAAGGCTGGCCAAGGACCAACTCAGCTGAAGAAAACCGCATCTTCTTTAGGAGCTGAACGCAGGCCAAACAAAACCCAAGGCAGGCGATCCATCCAACCATTATCCACCAATGAGGGTCGCAATGCTGCCTTCACTGAGTAGTGGAACCTCTCACAAAGTCCATTAGCCTGCGGATGGTAGGCAGGAGTGGAGTTTAATTCCAAGGCTTTCTGCCACTGCAGTCTACAACTCTGAGGTGAACTGGGGACCCGTCAGAAGTCAAATTCAATGGCACACCAATTCGGGACACCTAGGAAGAGATAAATGCCCAAGCCACATCAATCGAAGTGGTTGATGACAGAGAAACTGCCTCTGGCCACTGAGTGGTTCTGTCCACCATAGTTAAGAGATGGGTAAAACCTCTGGAATATGGAAGTGGGCCCACTAAATCCATATGCACATGCTCAAACTTCCCTTGGGGAATAGGAAACTGTTCTAGCGGAGCCTTAGTGTGCCGTTGCAGCTTGGCACACTGGCAAGCTAAACAGGAAGCCGCCCATGTGTGTACATCTCTACGGAGCCCTGGCCATACGAACTTTGCCCCTACTAGTTCAACTGAAGTTTTCACTCCTGTGTGTGAAAAGGAATTAACTGCATCAAAAACCCACCGACGCAGCCACTAGGAACCAGAGGTCGAGGCTTGCCAGTCGAGACGTAACAAAGAAGGGTTGCACCACACTCATGAAAAGAAACTTCCTCCAAATATAGACTGGATTCAGCTACCTTAAAAGCCAGAACATCCAAGTCTGTCAGTTGCTCTGCAACCATGGCAAGGTAATCAACTCCTAAATGTACAGAAGCGACCCTTGCTTTAAATAGACAGTCAGCCACCAGTTTATCCTTGCCAGCCACATGCTGAATGTCTGTGATAAACTCAGAAACGGCGGACAAATGTCTTTGTTGCCGTGACGACCATGGTTCAGAAACTTTCGCTATAGCAAAAGTGAGAGGCTTATGATCCACAAAAGCAGTAAAGTCCCTGCCCTTTAGCATGAACTGGAAATGGCGCTTTGCCAGAAAAAGAGCGAGCAGTTCCCTATCAAAGGTACTATATATTTTTTTCAGCATCTCGGAGTTTCCTGCTAAAAAAATGCAAGGGGTAGCCATGCGCCACCCACCCATTGTTCACAAACTGCCCCAACTGCATAATCAGATGTATCAGTTGTCAGAACCACTGGAGCTGATGGAGATGGATGGGCCAAAAGTGCAGCATTGGCCAAAGCCTCTTTGGCATCATCAAATGCCTGTACCCTCTTGGGGGTCCACTCTATTTGTTGGTCCCCTTTTTTGCCTCTAAGAGCTTCATACAAGGGGTGCAGAAGATGAGCTGCCTGTGGGATGAAATGGTTATAAAAATTCACCATCCCCAAAAACTCCTGCAGAGGCTTCACTGAGGGAGGGTGCAGAAAAACTAACACAGCTTCATCCTTGGCAGGTAGGGCAACCACCCCTTGAGCTGACACTCTGTGTCCCAGGAACTCAACAGCAAGTAGACCAAACTGGCATTTAGCTGGGTTAATGATCAGGCCATACTCACTGAGTCAAACAAACAGCTGGCAAAAGTGCACCATGTGTTCTGCCACCGAAGGACTAGCCACAAATATGTCATCTAAATAGACAAACAAAAACGGCATACCCTGCAGGACCGAATCCATAAGTCGCTGGAATGTCTGTGCTACGCCTTTAAGGCCGAAAGGCATCCATAAAAACTCATAAAGACCAAAAGGTGTAATAACCAGGGGCGGCCGGCCAATAGGGGGCGCTAGGGCGCCGCCCCACTGGAACTTCTGGAACTATTCACCATTTTACA
>JARVGV010000713.1:605417-615577 GCA_031762435.1 Hypsolebias longignatus
CCCCCCCCCCCCCCAGAGCTGACAGAAGGCACGCCTGTGAGTGGAAGGGCGCCGGTCCGACTCCACGTACTGATCAACATCAAAATGTGGGTAGGAAAGGTGAAGCGCCCACACCTGCCTCCACCCTCGTTTGCACCCCGGGCGCCCTATGGCAGCTCCCTGCTCCACACAGGGGGCTGTGGTAGCTCGGTGGATTTGTCAGGAAGAGCACCTGGCGAAAAAAACATTCGCCGAGTTGGTTCGCTGTGGCGACCCGAGGAGGGGAGCAGCTTAAAAAAAAAAAAAATTAAAAAAAAAGGCCAACATATTTGGTCAATCGATGAACTCTCACCGGACTTGACGCCCACAAATGATTTAGAAAGAAAAAGTGAGGAAAATGTTCTCAGAATATTAAACATTACAAGATCTTATAATAAATATTAAAATATTGTTTGTTGCAGCTCCTCAGACTCAAGAAGTCTGCTGGACAAAGAAGAATCAGACCAGAGGACCTGACTCACCCGTGTCAGATTAAACACTTTTTTAAATTTTATATATTATTTAGATGAACTTTATAGAAACATCAGCGGACCTTGCTGTGATGAGGTTGTGCACATCTGCACACAGAGCAGGTAACTGACATCAAACTGAAGTAGAGAGGAGTTGGTCAGCTGCTTTAATTGGTCAATATTTGCCACATAACAAACTGGTGACCAGCCAGAGAGAACTACTTAACACGTAGTCTCAACTACAACCAGCTCACTGTAGCACAGTTTGTTTTTTAAACAAGAACGCACTCCTATATGTATTTTAAATGTCCAATTCTTCTAAGTGTATGGGATTAACCTGCCTAATTAAAGGTTGAATGAAGAAAGTGTCAAATACAGGTTTATTTACGTTATGCAATTCAATTTATGCTAAATAGAAAATACATATTGATCAAAAAGAAAATGTTTATTGGCATATGAGTGCCCTGATTCCTAAAGAACGATAAACAAAACAAAATAAAATAAAACCGCATCAGCTGACGTCTAATATGGGGTTTGTTTTTAACGCGCAGGTGTGAACGCTCTCAGTCAAAGGTGTTAGTGTAAAGTCTGAACAGGGTCTTTAATCTGAGGTGGGAAGAATTCATGACGCAACGCAAATATCATAAATTCTCATTTTATCACACAGACCGTACTCCCATTTGTAAAAAAAAATAAAAATTAAAAGTTACGTAACGGCTGCTTCTTAACTCGGCATTTCCTCTTGTGCTAATAACCGTATTATCTACACAAGACGCCATTCATTAGCTTAAAAACGAGTAAATTATCAGAGAACGTAAAAAATGAATCAGCTTAGGCGACATTCAACATGTTGACAGACAGAAAGTCGAACATTAATACCCCCCCACCCCCACCCCACTCTGGAATATAGGCTGAAAGGAATAATGCATAATTTCCCATTAAGAGCTTGAAAGAGGAAGGTCCCAGTTGTGTATACGTTGTGTGTATCAGATGATAACCCGTATCATTTCAACAGCAGCGATGTGTGTGTGTGTGTGTGCGTGGGGGGGGTTAGTCGAGGTTTGGCCCCTCACAGTGGCAGTTCTAGAGTCGTTCGCAATCTAAAAGCAGCTCAACAGTCCTGAAAGCTTGAGGTGGCACTGATCAGTAAATCAGTGAAGGGATGATCTTGTGAAGGTATGCAGGTGCGTCCAGGGCAGATCCAGACTGATTAAAGTCGTCTTGACCACAAAGTATCAATTTATTTTAGTTGAAAAGAACAAATTTATGTAACGGAATGGAAAGCACCATTGTTAACCATAATATGAATCTTAGACTTTGTCTAGATTTAACATTTACAAAACCTTTTTTCTTTCTTTTTATAAAAAAAGAACATCCCGTCCCCCATTTCTCTCCTATGGCACCGCATGTTGCACTCTGCCGCTGGCCCTCGGACAGGAAGCCTTAATCGTGGCCTTTGGCAGAACCGGTTCCGACATTCATTAAACGTCTCTGTGGGTTCTCGAGGTTTCTGCAGTTTGACTACGAGGAGGTGGAGTATTGCTACGAGGAGGAGCTGCAGAGAGAACTCAAGTCCCGATGAGTCTGTGACCGCTAGTCGACGTGACGCACACGAGCGCACCGAGACGAATGAAACCCAGGGGAAACATGAACCGGCTTCCACCAGCAGCTTTAGATGAAAACGAGAATTTTACACCCATCTACGAAGAGAAAGACACAAAATCATTTTCTACAGGAGAAAATGCTCAAGACGAACTTTGAGGTTATAAAATCTTTTGTCGTTTGACCAGTTTTTAAAGTGGGGTCTCACTTGAACGTATCCTCTGAGGGTGGAACAGTCCGAGTCTTTTACACACAGACACGTTTAGCTTGATTTAAATCTGCACGGCAGGACTTGAAACAACGTCTGCGTCACGCTCGTCCAGCAGATACGATCCTATTTTCAATTAGATGCTATTTTACTTTGAGCACTTCCAAAACGTCTCACTCCGGTGCCTGAAAGCACCCCCACCGTCTCAGAGTACCGCACACTGGAGTACTGGCAGGTACTAAACCGAGGCAGGACTGCGAGAAGACAAGGCGTGGCGGGGGCGCCGCCTGCAGACCTGGAGCCAGTTCAGTGGTGCTGCGGGGCTCCGGGGCCTTTGTCATGAGGGGCCACGTGGTGCAGGTAGCCGCCGTCTTCATGGCCGCAGTGGTTTAGGGGCTCGCTCTTAAAAAGAGCTGGGGGAGGGGGGAGATGAGAGACGGGGGGCACGACCAGATGGTGGTGGGGGTGAGGTGGGGCCTGTTGGAGTGGGTTTGAGAGGTGCTGCTGGGTTGTTGCTGAGTGGGAATGATGGTGAGAGGAGTGGAGCGGCACGTGGGAAAAGGTGTGTCCGACCGGAGCCTGGGGGGGGACGGACCCGACGGTTGGGCTGAGGCCCAGAGACGCTGACGTGGTGGCCGGAGTGACGGCCGAGGGTCCAGGTCCGGTGGTGGTGGAGGTGAAGGCGTTGGTGAAAAGCAGCACAGGCACGGGGGGTCCACTAGGCTGCAGGACGGGGCTGGTGACCCGGAAGCACTTCTCCTTGTGAGCTTTGAGCATGTTGGAGAAGCGGAAGCGCTGGCCGCACACCTCGCAGGGGTAGGGCTTCTCTCCGGTGTGGGTGCGGCGGTGGCGCTTCATGTTGGGCCGACTGGTGAAGCTCTTCCCACAGATCTCGCAAATGAACGGCTTCTCTCCTGCACAGAGTCATGAAGACAACACCAAACAAAGACAGTCCGTCAATGAACGAGACAGAAACAAAAAGCCAGAGCAGACAGAGAACGCGACGCAGCAGAATCAAATCGTTTGCCGTCGAACGCTCTGACAAACTTAAAGCTTTTCACAGAAAGTTTCCACGTTTCGTTTCAGCTTTTTTTTCAGCTGCCATCTTGAAGTGATGGTCTTTTCCGTCAACCCACCCACTCCCTGGAAAGCTATTACAATTCGCACTTTGAGAAGTGAAGATGTGAAAGTGAACAAAGCAGCGCCGCTAGAACGCCGCTCTCATTAACCTCCCTCCATGGAGCCACTGAATGTGCCTGTTACCACCCACGCAGCCATCTATTAACAGTCCGCTGAAGGGCCCGCTAATGCCTCACTCTGGCATGATGTGTGTGTGAAGCGGCTCCACCAATTGAATATTAAAAGGTGACAGCTGAAGCGCTAGCCTTCTGAATCTGTTAGATTTGCTCACAAGAGTTCACAAAAAGCCTGCGCTCGTCGAGCCAGACTTTGGTTGACGCTCGAGCGACTTATTACAGAGCAGGACTGGGTGTGTCGCCTGGCGGACGAGGCTAAATTGGTCGGTAGCTGCGAGGATACGAGGGCAGCATAATTACACATCTCAAATAGAACCGTGAGGGCCAAGAGTGTGTGGCGCTTCCACCCACGGCTCAGGAAAACCAGTGGAGGAGGCGCCGCCGCGCAGCTTGAACATTAGAGCAACATGGACAGAAACCAAAAGGGGACGTTGGCCTTCATGTGAACGAGTGGCCGTTAGAAGCCACAGTATACACAAGGCTCCTCTTTGATGTAAAACATCCCTCTCATTGCAAAAACAGGGCAAAACAGAAACACCCAAGTCTTTTTATAGAGCGCGCACGGAGCCCGAGCGGCTGAGAAACTTCAAGAAGATTGTAGTTTGGAAAAGATCCATAAGAACTGGATCGTTTCTGGAATAAAACACTAAAAATTTAATTTAATCAGCTGTACAGCACATTAAAACAAGAAAGAGTAAAAATCCATCGAGAACAACGTTTAAAGAACAGAAATTGTTGCTTATTTTAAGAAATTACTAAAACTTTTAAACATAACATCTGCACCATGGAGCCAATTTACCTTCGGTTTCTGCACCGTGCCACAAACGTATTCAAACAGCTCCGGTGCAAAGATGAAAACTAAAGAAATGTCCAACCTGCGTGACATCAGTCAGAATCTGTTCGGCGCATTTCATTTTAGCCTGATTCTGAAATTTAAATTTAATTAACAGAGTGAACGATTATGAAGCAGTCGCTCTACTGTGATCCATTTTTCAGCATCTTTCTTGTTCCACAGTTTTTGTGCTATTTCAACAAATCATTAATCAAAACGTTCGGCTCTTTCAGGACAATCCTGCTGTGACTTTTGGTTTTGGTGCAACTTTAGCTTTTTGAAATATTTAGCCTTTTCTGCCATTTTTTTTCTCATGGAAAATGAACTGAGCTCATTTTCCATCCTTCAGATCTTCAGATGTGTTCACAACTTTTACAGCTCCTTTCACATTTTGTTCTGCTTCAGCTTCTTTCAGCTTCCTTCTGCAAATTTAAACTTTTTTCAGCTATTTTCAGCTGTTTTTCAACTGTTCTGTTATCCTTTTAGATTCTTTCTGCTAATTTCAGCTACTGTGCAGCAGTTTTATAGCTAGCTATAGCTAGCTTTTTTTTTGTTGTTTTGTTGCTAATTTCAACTACTGTGTAGCAGTTTTATGCTAATTTTAGCTTCTTTTTTTTGTTTTGTTGCTAATTTCATAATTTTGCACTCATTTCAACTTTTTTTTTTTTTAGCCTATTTCAGGAAACGTGTGTGTTCTCTCCACTTCTTGTAATTTCATCTTCTTTTCAGCTGAGTTTTGCAAATTTTAGCCTTTTTGTTTTTTGATTATTTCCACTTTTTGTGCTTCTTTCAGCGTAAGTGGGCAAACATGCTCTTTCTGCTTTGTTCTACGTTTTCAGCTACTTATTTTAGCTGTTTTCAGATGCATTTATTTTTTTGTTGTAATTTCCGCTACTTTCAGCCTCATTCACTTATTTCTGCTAGTTTCAGCTTATGCTCCTTTCATCTGTTTTCTGATAGTTTCAGCTATTTCAGCTACTATTTAGCTGTTTTATGCTATTAGCTTTTTCAGCTAATTCCACCTTTTTTTTTCTCTCTCTTTTCAGCGCTTTCCACTTCCTTCTGGTAGTTTTAGCCTCTTTCTGCCTTTACACTTGCTTATTCCATCATTTTAGTCTAATCAATCAGTAAATGTGTTCTTTCAGTTTTCTTTTGCTAATGTCGGCTTGTTCTTACATCTCAGCTACATTTCAGCTGTTCTTCAGCAATAAGCAGTCACGCTGCATTTTTGCAGGAAATGCTGTTTCTCTAGTTGCAGTGGTTTTAAACCATGCGGTGTAGATTTTAGCTGGAAGGTGACATCGTCCTGTCTTTGACGAGCGCCATCGTCGATCGGTGACGTTGGAGTTCACTTGGATGAACGTCGACTCTCGGCTTCTCCGCCCGGGACGTGAAAAGCAGCTGCTTCCTCCTCGTTTCTTCTCCCAGCCGGCGTAAAGCTCACCTGCTTCAGTCGGCCTGAACATGGACCAGCAGCAGCGCCGGGTTTACTCCTGGGTCTTTTTCTACCGAAGCGATGGTATAAAACAGACACTCAGCGGCTGCTTCAGTTACAGCAGGTTGGCTGGAGGCATCTGATAGTCGGACCCCCAGGGGCCCGGGCGAGCGCCTGCCTGAAACCTGAGCTCCTAAAGGAAGCGCCGAGGTCGACGGTTTCTGAGAGACAGGAGAGCTCATGTTCGAGACAAGTCCACGGCGCTCTGCTGCCTCGAGGTCTGGGACGTGTTCAGAGCGGGTTTGTAGAGACAGAAGAACCTTTGAGGCCTCCTGTCTTCTCTGCTGCTTCCAGCTGAAGGTCTGATTCTTTGTCTTCTGTGGGCCGACACGTGGCGCGCTCTGAAACCGCCGCTTATCAAAAGCTTCAAGACACTGCCAACTAGATAAGTAGCATTTGCTGCGAAAATACAATGTGAATGCTGAAGAATCAGCCGAAAAACAGCTGAAATGGAAGAACAAGCCTAAATCAGCAGAAAAAAGGACACATTTGCTGAATTAGGTTTGAAAGGGCAGGAATTAGCTAAAGAGAGGCTGAATTCATCAACAAAAACAGCTGAAAAATAGATGAAAAAGCAAAAAGAGCTGAAATTAGCTTAAAAAAAAAAGTGGAGTTAGCTGAAAAGGCTCAAATTAGCATAAAACAGCTAAATAGTAGCTGAATTAGCAGAAAAAGCCAAAATGAGCATAACAAGCTGAAATTAATATAAATAATTTAATTAGGGTTCAAGGTTCTTTATTGTTATTCACATGTGGTACCAACAAAAATAAAAATTGTAAAGAAAAACTAATAAAATCTAAGATATAAACTAAAAAAACAGTAAGCAGAAATTAACTAAACAATTTGGATTTATCTAAAAAGAAGCTGAAATTAGCACAAAAAAAGTGGAATTAGTTGAACCGCTAAATAGTAGCTGAATTAGCAGAAATTAAATAAAAATCAATCAACTTTATTTCTATAGCACATTTTAAAAACCACAAGGGCAGCCAAAGTGCTGTACAATAAAATTAATTAAAAAAAAATACAAAGCATGCACAAAGAAACAAAAACATACACACACACATTTCACGGCAGGTGTGTTAAGATGCCACAAAAGATAAGATCATGTGTGAAAAGCCAAAGAATAAAAGTGTTGTTGTTTTTTTAAAGAGATTTAAAAACAGGAAGTGAGGAGGCCTGTCTGACACTGAACGGTCAGTTGTTCCACAGCCTGGGAGCAACAAGAGCAAAAGTGGAGCAGTAAAAGTTGTAAACACATCAAAAGATTTGAAGGAGGTAAAATGAAGAAAATGGGCTAAATATTAAAAAAAAACTAAAGTTGCACCAAAACCAAAAGTCACAGCAGGATTGTTCTAAAAGAGCTGAACGTTTGAGTTATGATTTGTTGAAATAGCTGAAAACTGTGGAACGCCTCACACAATAATCCACGCTGAAGGTTCTCCACAGCTTCTGGTCCCGTGGAGTTCAAGGACAGCAGCGGTTTTGTGGGTGGATCCTCTTACGGCGTACAGTAACATGCCGCTGAAGCTGAATGCCTCTGTGTTGGTTTCAGGACAAGAAGAAGTACCTGGACATCATCCACAGCTACATGGAGGTCCACGCCACCGTGCACGGCACAAGCACCGTGCACCTGCCGAGCTATGTCAAGAACCACGGCATCCTGAGCGGCCGAGACCTGCAGTTCCGGCTTCGGGAGACCAAGGTGAGGACGTGGGTCTTAAAAGACAGAGACATTTTGAGAACTGTAGAGAGACAACCCATGTCACCTCAAGGGGCCTCCCTCCCATTTTTCTTAAATAGACACACCGCTTTCTCCCTCACTATCCATCCTTCAGTTCAAACAGTCATACTGCTATCCGGTGGTCAAAATAGTTACTACACACCTAAATTAATCAAAAGTTCTTCTAAAATTTGACAATAATTACTAATTCTTGTCAAATTTCAAACGATATTATCGTTTATCGCAATAATTTCTGAGACAATTAATCACCCAGCAAAATGTGTTATCATGACAGGCCTAATCATCTGTTTGTTGACCCTCCTCCCCATCCCAACCATCCAACAACCGTGAAAACTACCATGTTTTCAGATCTGGAACCGTCATTGTCTCGGTGGATGTGTTCTCTAGTTCAGTGGTTCCAAACAGTGGCCCTTGAGGAACACCATCCTGCATGTTTTAGTTCTTACTCTGCTTTGACACATCTGATTTGAATGAATGGGTGATTATCAGACTTCTGCAGAACTTGAAGTAATTAAATCACTGAACCAGGCGTGTTGGAGCAGGAAACAACTGAAACATGCAGGATGGTGTTCCTCAGGGACCAGTGTTTGGGAACCACTGTGTCTAGTCTGACTTGACCTGGAATAATACCATCACAACCTACTACAGTGATGCTAAATGCTCATAGCTGTTAGCAGTAAACAGCAACGTAAACTCCGTGATGGCGTTGCCTGAAACCGCTCCTGTTAATTGTCCTCGTGGGGTTTCAGAGTCGACAGTAAAGATAAAAAAACACGCCGCAGCGGTTTCTTCTGTGTTTGTTGGTTTTAAAAGTCTGACGTGTGTTGTTCCATGAAATAAACAACGCGGCGTCGGGGGAAACGGCGGCGGAGATCAAAAGCCTCTGGAGTTTTTTCTTCGTCACGTGATCCTAAAGTGAAATTTGCATTTCCAGTCAGCGGCAAACGGATCGGGTCCTGTTCGGTTTGAGGCGTTTTTATCTGGCTTCCTGCGGTGGAGTCCTCGGAAACACAGACGACCGTGCTGACGATGTAAAAACCGACCGCTGTGTGAGGCGATGTCGGATCAAACCCCGCACGAAGGTGCTCTCAAACACACGACGTCCTGCATACCACTCAGCTACTCGATACTCGTTCCTGTGAGTAGCAAGTCCGCCACCTGGACTAAACCATTTGTGTGTTGTGCACGATGACTGATCGTTTTGCACGTGTTAAAACCAACATTTGAGATTCCAACAGGCGGTTGGAGTGAAACAGCAGTGAAGGCTACGATCTGATTGGTAGGCCGTAGACTGATGAAGTCCTCCGGATGGGGGACGAAACGTTTCTCACTTAAAGAAACTGGTCCAGATGAAATAATTTAACCTTTTTTGTTGTTCTCTACCTGCTTGACTGAGCTTCCAACACTTTTTCCCTCCGAGTCCTTCAGTCTGAATTCACATCGCTCTGTTCAGTGCTGCACTGCCCCCTGCTGGCAGATGTGGATATAGATGGATGGATGAATTACAGTACTGTATATCAATCCCATGTTCAGTATACAGTATGTATACATACACATCTATACACGGGGGTGGAAGTAATGAATTACAAATACATTACTGTAATTAAGTATATTTTGGGGGTACTTTGAGTATTTCTTTCAAGTGTGTAATTTTACTCATACTTGAGTACAATTTAGACCATGTCATAAAATTTAAAATCAAAAGTCGCTACTGAGTACGGACGCAACTTGAATTAAATTATAAAAAAATGAACTAGTTTATTTTTAGAAATTTATTTTGTAGAGTTACAGCTGTTTGTTGATAAATGTGCCTGTAACAACTGGGACAAAGCTTTGATTCAAATATATTTTTATTATTTTATGGAAAGAAAAAATATTGATATCGATATATCGCAATTTATCATAAAAAATTGTGATATTAATATAGGTCCATGTCGCCCAGCTCTAATTGAAACCGTTCACCTGTTTCTTTGTAGCCAATAAGATTCAGATCGTGAACGCACCAGTTATCTGTGACGTAAACAAAGGACGACTCTGTAGAGTCGAGAGTCGTTTATGGACTGAAGGTTTGGAGACAAACCAAAATGGAGACAGAGGACACCGTCGAGGTAAAGGCTGAGGACGAGTGGCCGTGGCCGCACCTGGAGGAATGTTTCATGTCCATAAGAGACAGTGTCCAGATGTGAACTTTGTGATAACATCTAATCTGAAAACACATTGTGGTGTTGGAGCTTCCACAACCACCTGCATGTGTTTTATTGTTTGTTTGTGACGCACAGAGACAAACTTTCTCTCTCTCTCTCGCCTGGGGACACGTTAGAGTTACCAGTGAGTCTCACGTGCATGTTTTTGATGTGTGGCAGGAAGAAACTCACGCAGCACAGAGAGAACATGCAAACTCCACACAGAAAGGTCCACGGCTGGGATTTGAACCAGGGACCTGCTCGCTGAGAGGCGGCAGGTCGCCCAGCTCTAATTGAAACCGTTCACCTGTTTCTTTGTAGCCAATAAGATTCAGATCGTGAACGCACCAGTTAT
>JARVGV010000713.1:625895-636916 GCA_031762435.1 Hypsolebias longignatus
AAGGAGGGGGTGGGGTCTGTCTTTCTCCATCGCTGCTGTGGGAGCTTCAGCAAGACGAATACCAGAATAAGTGGCATGGATTGTTTATTTAAAATAATAAAGCGCAACCCGATCCGAGCCTTAACCGGGCCAGGCCACCAGGAAACAATGTGTACATACGTTAAAACCCGCAAAAGAATGAGTCCGCAAAAGGGACTACTGTATTTTTAGTTTGTTTGGACTCTCCCGGCAGAGATCCTTCAAAGAGCCATTTGCAACAGGTAAGATATTTGTTGTTCTTAACTGTTCCACAGAACCACACGGCACAAGGCTAACCCTTCGTCCAGCTGCCCTTACTTGACTCCGTAGGCGAGGATGATGAGTCCCATGAGGACTCCTATTGTCCCGTCCAGGTACCAGACTTTGGGCTCGTGTTTGAACACTTCAGCACTGATGAGGATGGAGAACCCCATGACGCCCCCAACCAGAGAGTTGAACCCTGGAAAGAGGATGCAAAACAACCGATGCACCAATAAATGTCACGGTGCGTTGGTTTCTCTGAGAAGTCTGCAGGTTGAGCTAAGACGTTCGTTTCACTCACGGCGGCAAAACTTACCGTCGGTGAAAAGAGCTCGGCTGGTGAGCACTCTGCCGAGCATGACCTTGATCGCAGCCAAGATGAGGCACGTTAAGCCGCTGACGACGGACACGCTGAACAGGAAGTCGTCCTGAGAGACGCAAACAAAAGGACAATATGTTTTATGTTTCTCACTGTGCCCCCCCTCCCCGGGATCAATTAAAGAAAAATCAGGAAGTCGTAAACTGTTTTAAAACCACAATAAGGACTCTTCTGTCGGCAGGTTTATACATTTTCACAGCTTTTGTTTTAACACAGAGTTTCGTCTCTCAGGTTCATGAGTGCCAGCGTGTGTCTGTTAGCAAAATATCTCATGAACCACTGGATGGATTTTATTGATGCTCTCAAAACGTAATCAATGGATGTACCTCTACAACAGATTTACTTTTGGTGTCACTGATTCAAGATGGCTGCCTCAGCTAATCGATATTGGCAAACACAAAAATGGCTTTATCTGAGACAGTTCCACAGACACCGAGCTGGAGTTTGGTGTGTTTGTAGCTGAGAATCATCCTCATCGCATACTCTGAGGGCAAACAGATTCTTGTTTAAAACTTTGACATTAACTGTTGGTGTGATTCCAATCTGTTTGTTATCAAAATATCCCACAAATCACTGTGTAGATTTTAATTGAACTCTCAGAAAGTAATCACTGCGTGTATGTCTACAGCTGCTTAACGTTTAGAGTCAACGTGACGTTTCCAGCTGACCTTATGAAACATTAAACTCACAGAGCTCAAGTATTTGGTGTGGTGGTAGCTGAGTACAGTGTTTTCCCTAGACCAGTTCCTTTGGCAGGGCGCTCGCCAAATTATTTTTTGTTGTCACAGAGTCATGTCTGTGTTGACCGCCTGCTAGCTTAGCGCTATGTTGCTGCTGGTTTTTATTGATGATGGGGGGATCACGTCTGTGCTGCGCGCTTGCTAGCATAACGTTATGTTGCCGCCGGATTTATCGACGATGGGGTGGGGAGGTGGACAGAGTCACGTCTGTGTTGCCCGCGTGCTAGCTTAGCGCTACACTTTTGCCAGTTTTCACTGGCGGGAGTCCACATCTATGTTTAACTCTACACTGCTGCTGGTAATGGTCGACAGGGGGCGGCGGGGGTTCAGTAGGAAAGGCGCTCAGTTCTGTTGACAGGGCGAGGCGCCCCGCTTGTATGGTAGAGGAAACAGTGGAGTATCATTCCCAACATGTACTCTGAGCTCTACTTGATTTGACTCTTTCAAAGAATGTTTTTTTTTTTTTTTCAATCCAGGTTTTTGGTCTGTATTTTTCCCCGTGCTGCTTCTTTGTGTCATCTTTAACTAAATTTCTTGTTTCTCTCAAGAATCTGTCGTGTTTGTTTGAGAACACCAATCAGTACTTTCTTTGAGCTTTCTTTTTCTTTTCTAATCTTTTAGCTCTGCGGTGGACCTCCAGTTTGTTGCAGGTCATTCAGGAGTCCTTGTGTAGCTCAAGCCCCCCTCTTTAACCCCCTCAGGTTCTGTTCAAAGCCAGCACAGATGCTTCCATCACACCAGCTCGTCTTCCTCTGACCCACTTATCTACCAAAGGCTGCTCCCGTTAGCGCTTCTTTAATTATTTGCTTCTCCTTGCGTGTTCGTCTGGCTTGAAAGAAAACGTCACGGAGAAAAAATCAGCCAGTGTAAAACGTCTGAGCACAAAAGAAGGCGTGCAGAGCTGCATGGCGCTCAGTCTCTCTGCAGCAGCATTAATATTGCAGAGCGGCCTTGAAGCCACAAAAAGCTCCTCAGATATGAAAAAGGAGGTGAAGAACCCTCAGCGAGCCGTGAGGACTCGAGTCTGAGCCGAAAGTTACCTTCAAACACTGTTCTATGACCAAAGGAGGGATACACTCTGAGGTCCATGGATGAGTTGGATGACTCAGCAAATGCAAACATGGTTTTGAAACCAGAACCATTCGTAATTCAAGTTTTACTGATCTTTGAAAAGAGCTGAAGGTGCGAACTTGGCCCTTAGCCCCCCAAGAGTTGACCTATTGTGCTTATGCAACCGAAGCGGCCATTAACCAAAAACAGACCCCTCACCAGCCTGCTGAGAACATGTATGGGAACGAGAAATCAAGACGGTACGATACCAAGCGCAGAACCATTGGCAAGCTGCTGGGTGGAAAAACCTTGGAAGGAATAGCTGTGATTCAACGTGGATCATTTCTACCAAAGTCAACTGAGGTTTTCCAGGTCTGGTAACGCTCCCCTGGCCCAAGAAGAGGTGGAGCTGTAAACCATGGAACCCTCAGTTCCTGCCAAAGACAAGGGACACATCATGGAGACAAGCCCATATCCCCCGTTCTTGAGGGATTTGAACAGTGGATGTTTGTAGTTTTCCAAATTAATGTTTTTCTGGGCTGAGCAAGTAAATCTTAATGATTCTGGTGCAAGATATTCAAGTGGGTAGGAGTTACGCTGTAGCGGAACAGAGGAGGTGTTTTCTCTTCTTGTCCAAAGCGGTGCAGAGTGACGGCTCCTGGTGAGTGGAGGGAGCAATTTTATCCAACTGGTGCAATGGTGGAAGCAGGTGCGGCCACTTGTGGCCTTGTCCATTTGAGGAAAATATACTTTTAAGCAATATCAAATCTAGAAAGCATACTTTTCTCAAATGGTGGCCCCATTTAAATTTTTTTCTTTCATTTGGCTACTCCCTTCAAAGGTCACTACAACAAGCTAAACGCCAAAGATTTGGCACTTGTTTTTACTCCAGACGCCCTTCCTCACACAACCACTGACCGCCGAGCTACCACAGCGCTCGTGTGTGGAGCACAGTAAGGAGAATAAGGACCTCGTTCAAGGGCCAAGAATGCAGCAAATTAGGGTGGAGGCAGGTGTGGGTGTTTCACCTTTCTCACCCACGTTTAGAGTCTGGGAATTTGAGTTCTGCACTACCACTCCACTAAACCAATGGCCAGTTTACATATACCATTGTATTTAGATATATGGTGGTTGCCATTTTGGATTTTGACGTAGCAACCCAACATTCAATAGCGACATTTCTTATGCGTAGATGCAGCCACACACCAAAAATTCAAGTCAGTATCTCACTTCTTTTTCAGGTTATAAAGCTCCCAGGTGTCTCCTGAGTCCAAGTGAGTTCTTTTAGATGTATTCTCCTGGGTTTTGTACACGGCATAAACCTTGGTTTGCGTCTGCTCAAGATCATCTTCTATATAACAGTCCATTGTTTTATGAAAATTGATCCCCCTCAGTAAAAGAAAACACACAAGCCAAGCTGAATTTAAGGTCTTAAGAGTTCCCCTCCTTCTTGCCTCCACCTTAAACTCAGAGAGGAAGGGGAGGTTTAAGACACCCCGGTCTCGCTGGAGGGATTTGCTCTGACGAGCGGCATCAAAAGGGTCTTCTGTCTGTTCATCGGCTGAGTCGGAACATAGGGACGGACAAGACTTTGGGCTCTTCTCAAGTTTAATCTTCAAGAGTTTCAATAAAGTCCATCCATTGGTTCATAAGATATTTAGCTAACAAACATACATACAACTGTTGGACAGCAGTCTTGTCTTTCCAAAAAGGCAACATTTAAGAAAAGAAAAATTCCCAACACTACTACACATCAACAGTTTTAAAATCATAGATGTGACTTTATCTTACAGTAAGATCTGCTGCAATAATTTAATGGTCAATAAAACTTTGAGCCAGAATCTATAAATCCTTGAGAAATCAGAAATTAAAAGCCTAACATGTTAAATTTTTAATACCAGAATAAATGTGTAGAAACTGGCCCAAAACCAGAACAGAGACACAGAAATGGCTCTGAAGGTTTGTCCTCCTTCAAATCCCTCAGAGCTCCTGATCAAGATTCAGGCGGTGGTCCGACTTGTGGGGAATGACAAATTAAAAGAAAAGCTCTGAATGCTGCTTTGACATTTTCATTTTAATGAGAAATAGAGCCGAGCTTCAGTCCTGGCCTTCACTTAGTTACAAAACCTACAATTTTAACTAGAAACCTAAACCCCGACATCCAGGAGGAATCTGAAGCGTGCCGGCTTTGAAACTGACTGGAATCCCTGCTGAGGGTTGAAGTGTGATCACATTTCTCACGTGGAGGGACCAGTTTGGCTTTGGGAGCTTCCCTCTGACACTAATTGGGCTCAGAGGAGCAGAGCCGGAGCCGCCAGATGTCAAAGCCAAAGATTTGGGAAACTGATTGTGATTTCAAAAATCCTGTTTCCAACTCCTGCTCAGCTGCCAATTCAGCGATTTGGGAGGGAGGGGTGGAAAGAGAGAGAGAAACAGAGAGAGAGAACGAAAGAAAAAGAACGAAAGAGAAAGAAAGAAGAAACAGTGCCAAAGAACGTTAACGTTGTTAATCTTTTAAGTTATCCAACTTACAATATTTACATATTTACATGCCATATTTTTCGCCTCTCACGTAGCACACCCAGATAATCGTTAACCCCTTCTACAGGCTCTAAACCTGAAATAAAACGACATCCGGTGAGCTCATCGGTCTCTGAAGACCCACTGCGTGCACGGGGAATATGTCAGATTCCATGATTTTTACCCCTGAAGCCTTTTCCTCGCCTTGCTTGATTAATTGTATACAGTAGTCCCTCGCTACTTCACAGTTCGACTTTTGCGGACTCGCTCTTTCCTGGTTTTTCAAAATAAGTGTATGCGACACACAATTGGCTGATTGAAGGATGAGCCACACGAGCCGCATGGATCATGTACTTAAAATAAATTATTTTATGTTTTGGTGCAGCCCACAGGTGCAGGGAGAAGCTCCGTCTGTAGCCTGTCATGATCTCCACTCTCTGCCACCTGCGGCTCTCTGCCACGCCCACATTTCTCCTCCGACTGAAGCAGCTTCGTGAAGGGTTAACCCTTTGCTGTCCAGCTTCACCGATCAACTTTTGTCTTCCAACTTAAAACTCAAAGTGTGTCACATCGTAAAATCGTCATAATCACAAAATATAAAAGTGTTGAAAATTATTTTTTATTATTTTAGAACTTCTATGTTCAGTTGTTACAGTGTAATTGATCAAGAAGTGCATTTCTGCTGCATGAAGGGTTAACCCTTTGATGTCCTGCTGTGCTTCTCTACTATTTGAATTTAAATACTGTGATATTTTAAATAAACAATCCATGCTCAACTCCGGTGCTCTTCACTGACCTCTCCCTTTCTCTAAAATCGTTTTTACTGTCCAAAATCGTGTTTTTGGATTGTTAAGAGAAGCTAAGCTATGAGCTAATCTAACAGGCCGACCTCGGGGAAAACACCTCTGTCTTGTCGAAGCTCCACATTTCACGGTTGAAACCTGCGCCTTCATGTAAAAAGTTGTTTTTCCTCTGCAAAAAGAAGCTGAGAACTTGTTTACTGATTTTTTTATTAAAAGCTTTGTGTGAAAAATGCTAAAGAGCTCAAACCACACCGAGAGTCCGCCATTTTGCGAACTGAAAAAGAGGACGGAGAAACAGCCCATGTCACGTCAAGGGGCCTCCCTCCCATTTTTCTTAGAGACATGCTGCTCGCTCCCTCACTATCCATCCTTCAGTTCAAACAGTCTTATACTGTCATCCAGTGGTCAAAAAAGGTACTACGCCCAAAACAAATTAACCATCATTTCTTCTTAAATTTACAATGATTACCAATTATTGTCAAATTTCAAACAATATTATCGTTTATTGCAATAATTTCTGAGACGATTAATCAACCTGAAAAATTTGTTAACATGACATGCCTATTTATGCAGAAGGTGGGAAATTGAGAGTGAAACTTGAACTTGGACTACTGTCTCCCTACTTCACTGTTTTTCACTTCTAGTGGTGGGGGGGTCTCCTAAACTCCACAATAAAAAAGGGACTACAGTAATTGTGAAAAAGAACTATGACTATTATAAGATTTGTTTCTTTCCCTTAGATTTGCTGTGGTTGTTCCTCCCATGTTCTTTTGGATTGTCCAGTCGTTAAAAAGACTGTTTCTAACAAGTCATCAGGAATTAGACTGATTTAAAGCTCTATGGTTTTACAACAAGTACCAGTAATTTCTGTTTCTACAACACGGTCACCCGTTCAAGAGTAGCAGCTCTTTAAATGGAGATCACGAAGCGTGACAACATCTCATCGTTATCAGTCCTTCTGAGAATAATACTCTTCCCTCCACCATTTCTACGGCGATGACTACTGCCTGGCAACAAGGTGACGGAGCTATTTGGAGAAGTGCGAACGTCCCCGAGGCTTCGCACCCGAGATTTATGACATTGTTCAGCTGCAACACTTCACAAGAACAAATAAAGATGAATGCATTTTAAATAACGCCGCAGCGCGTTTGTTTTCTCTCATCGAGTCCTAACAGTCACCATCAAAGCTTCTTTCTTATTCTACTACGGCGCAACATCTAATATTTATGGCTATGCTTCGATTTGTTGTGCAACCGATGAACAAAAACCTATCAACATTATTTTAAAAACTTATAAAAGCACATCTGCTCGCCCTGCTGGACAGTTTAACTTGAATAAAGTTTAATATAAAAAAAGGTTTGTAAGCTTGATCATCCATCTAGATCAATCACAAAAAAGGTTAAATCGTGTCATCTGGACAGATGTGTAAAGAGTTTCTGGGAATTCCACAGCAGGCTGGTTAGAACCACATCTATTTAACACCTATAATAATAAATGTGCTGCAAACTGAATGATCTCAAAATGTAGGGTTTTATTATCTAACTATGATTAGTGAATGATATGATGTTGATATGATAGTGATATGATGATCATACAACACAGTGACGATGACGATACCATGCAAGGACGATAAGATGTGATGATACAATGACAATATGATGGATATACGATGGTGATACGATGCAATGACAATAAGATACGATGATGATACGATGTGATGATGATACGATGACAATACAATGAGGATACGATGTGATAATACGATACAATGACAATACGATGCAATGACATAAGATTCATTGATGATACGGTGTGATGATGACAATACGATGACAACACGATGTGATGGCGATAAGATACAATGATGATACGATGTGATGATGACACAATGACAATACGATGACGATACGATGTGATGATACGATACAATGACACGATACGATGACAATACAATGCAATGACGATAAGATACAATGACGATACGATGTGATGATGACAATACAATGACAATACGATGTGATGGCGATAAGATACAATGATATGATGTGATGATGACACGATGACGATACGATGTGATGATACGATACAATGACACGATACGATGACAATACAATGACAATACAATGCAATGACGATAAGATACGATGACAATACGATGTGATGATGATACAATGTGATGATGATACGATGTGATGATGATACGATGACAATATGATGACAATACGATGTGATGATACGATACGATGCCAATACGATGCCAATATGATGGCAATACGATGAATGTGAGGTATGTTACGTTAATCCAAAGCATCTTGTGTTCTGCTGGGTGAAAAGTGGACATGAGCTTCATACAAAAAAGATACAACTGTAGTTTTTTTAATACAAAACACTGTAGAGCTGGAGGTCATTTGTGTATTTATGTTGTTTTACATGATAAATTCTCACCACTTCGGGCAGCAGCTTGGTGGCGAGGTCATGGATGGCCTTTCCCATGATGCACAGGGAGGACAGGATGAAAATGACGCCCAGAATAACACAGGCTCTGAGGAGGAACAGGAGAGGAGTGAAGATTTATTCTGGAAAACCTAAAATCTTTCAACTATAGCTTAAATTATTTTGTTTATTTTTTTAACGTTCTGCTGAAAAATCCATCATGAATAATTTGAATACATAAACTAGAGAAATTGCATTTCCTGCAAGAGTGCAGTGTAATGCTTCTGTCAGAAGAACTTGCTGAAAAACAGCTGAAATTAGCTAAAAACATGCTGAAATGGAAGAACAAGCCAAAATTAGCAGAAGAAAACAGAAAGAACACATATTTGCTGAATTAGGTTTAAATAAGCAGAAATTAGCACAGAATTTAGAAAATTAGCTAAAGAAAATACCTAAAAAGTAGCTGAAAAGGCTAAAAGAAGTTAAACTACTGAAAGGAGGTGGAAAGAACTGGAATGAGCTAAAAAAAAAAAGTGGCATTAGGAAAAACTAAAATTAGCATCAAAAGAGCTAAACAGTAGCTGAAAGGGCAGAAAAAGTTGAAAGGAGCATAACAAGCTGAAATTAGCATAAAGAAATTAATTAGTCAAAGTAGCATAAATTTACATGAAATTTTTGAATTGATCTAAAAACAGCTGAAATCAGCTAATACATTTCTAAAAAGGGTAGCTGAAAATGTAGAACAAGCTTAATTTAGCAGAATAAAGCAGAAAGAACATATTAGCAAAACTAGGCTGAAACAGAAATTAGCACAAAACAGTGAAAATTATCTGAAAAAAGCTTAAATTAGCACAAACAAAAAAACAGCTGAAAAGTAGCTAAAAAAGCAGAAAGAAGCTTAAATTAAAAGGAAGTGGAGAGAACACATTTTTTGCTGAATTTAGCTGAAAGAATGGGTGCAAAAAATGTGGAATTTTCTGAAAAAGCTAAAATTGGCATAACAGCTAAATAGTAGCTGAAATAGCAAAAAAAGCTGAAAATTGCATAAATAAGTTGAAAAAGCACAAGTTGAAATTAGCAGAAATAAGTTAGAAGCACAAAAATATTTTAATTAGCAGAAAGAACCTGAAAGGCGCACAAAGCAGCTGAATAAACAGCTGAAATTAGCTGAAAGTAGCTGAAAGTTACAGGATAAAAGTTTTAATTTGCACAAAGAAGCTGAATCAGATCAAAATGTGAAAGGAGCAGTAAAAAGTTGTAAACACATCTAAAGATCTGAAGGATGGAAAATGAGCTCAGTTCATTTTCTGAGGAATAAAATGACAAAAAAGGCTAAATATTTCAAAAAGCTAAAGCTGCACCAATGGTAAAAGTCACAGCAGGCTTGTCCTGAAAGAGCCGAATGTTTTGATTTATGATTTGTTGAAATAGATGAAAAACGTACAGAAGAAAACTGGATCACAACAGAGTGAATGATTCATAAACATTCACACAGTAAAGTTAGTTTTTTGTGTAAATGGTGAGTTTTTCACACATCAAACTTTCTTTTGGTGTCAAAAGAAGAAATGTTCACAAAATGTTGGGCATTAAATAAAAAAATGATCACAAGTTCTTGTAAAAAAAAAAAAAAACTGATTTACAAATTGTTGAAAAACAGACACTTTTTGTAAATAAAAATTATTTAAAATAAAAGCAAATCGGAGCGGTCAGCACATGTGCAGTTTCCGGTAAAGAAAAGTGATTTTTCTTCACACCCGTTGACGCCTTCGTGAAGGCCAAGCGTTGATGAAGCGACGACATGAAGATCTGGAAGCAGCACATGTCCTTCAAACACCAGTTAACTCCAGTTAATCAAACCTGACGGGGGAAGCAGCGTATGTCCCGGTCAGGCTTGGTTACCGGAGTGTTGTGAAGGCAGCCACACTCCAAGTAACCACGGCAACACCCAGCATCCCTCTGGGATGTCCACAGCGGGACGCACACACATCCTGGAGCTGTGTACCGCACCAGCACACTCCTGTTTCCTGCACGTATTGCATTTTCTACATGAGCTAAGTCCTGCTTCCACATCACCATGGCAACAGCGCAGAGCCCAGGCATCTCCGTTCAGCCACAACTCCATCATCAAACGCAAACGGACGAAAACAATTAGGCACAACGGTTCAAATCCAACTGTTGTTGCTCACAGATAATAAGAGTTTTCCACGTCTCGGAGCTTTTATTTTGTACAACCAGAGCATGTGTAGCGCTTGGTGGTGGTGGTGGTGGTGGTGGTGGGGCATCAGGATAACAATCACTTTTTATTATGCGAGGGAAAATGTCTGGGGAATTTCGGTAAAGGTTCATGGATGTTTATCACTGCATCTACAGAGGTCACCAGTGACGGATCAGTATTGTAAAAACACTTCCTGCCGCACTGTCCGGCGCAGAGATCCATGACCGGGAACCAAACATGTGACTTCATCTGTTGTGAACTCTGCCCTTACAAGTAAAATAATGGTTGAAAATATTCTCATGAACTCAGAGTGGCTTATTTTGAGTAATAGGATATTTATTTATCCAACATGTTGGTCCTTAGAGCTGGATCCTCTCATTTCAGGAGATAAATCCTCCCCCGTGCACAGTTTCAGATCAGCCTGGTGCTCCGGGATGATGCTGGGGCCGGACCCGACAATGTCGAGACAATCCCTCTGCTGCCACAAAGATCTGTTAAAGCTCCTCGGATGAAGAGCGAAATGTCTTCTTACTACAAATAAAGTCCAGTTGTTTCTGTATTGAACCTTTTTTTGATTTTATCATGTCCTGGATGACTGAGAA
>JARVGV010000713.1:747163-758369 GCA_031762435.1 Hypsolebias longignatus
TCTGCCTGTTAACAGCGAAAATCACGATAATAACGTAAATTTGCACCTGTTAGGAGGTACAGGAGGGACAGTTTCACAGATACGAATGGTGATGATCACAACTAATAACGTCCATTTAATGGACTGACAACATCCGAAGCCGCTGGAAATACAAGCTGCATTTAAGTACCAATTAAATGACTCTGTAACATTTAGTGAGAACGGGCTGAAATCCTGCATCATCACTTTTAGGAGCTACTTCCTCATTGTTGTGTCACTGCTGGCTCGTAATTAGCGCTGCAGAAGCACCTCAACCGTTTCCTTGCACCTGCTGATGTGGATGCTTCAGAGCCAGCGGTGGGGAGGGGGGAGAGAGAAACCATGACATGAGGAACTCAGTGACTGGAGCTAAGACGAGCCGGTGGGATCGCAGGCCAGTTAGGGGTCGCGTTTACGTTCGTATGTACGTCTGGGCTCAGAAATCCTGGCGTGGGAGGTAGAAAGCGCCACCAGAACATAGGGAGACTAAAAGAAGAACAAACGCCTACGCGTGACACATGACATTTACTCTACAAACACCCTGATGTCCTCTTTATCGTCGTGGAGTGGGAACAAATGTGCCGAGAGCTTAGTGCCAGAAGACATTTTAAAAAGCTTAGGACAGAGGTGGCAAGATATTTCCAAAATAAAGGCCTAGCATTCCTGGAAGGAACGCGTATCACCCGCCGCCTCTCATGCCAGAGATGTAGACTGAATTATCTCGTGTTAATAAATGATTAATGTGATCACATGATACAGGGAGATGTCATGTTCAGAGTACATGTTGTGAAGACCTTCAGCTACTACTAAACCAGGTTTTAGACCAATATTTGTAGAAATTAACTGGGTTGTAAACTTTAATGTATTGGTTAATGTCAGTAAACAAGCTAGATGGTCCCACTCCTCTTTAGCATGGACGACTTTGGGTTCTCTCAAAAATAAAAGCTTACATTAGGATCCGCCTGACCACAGAACAGAGCTCCACTTTACCTCAGTCCATTTTAAATGTACTTTAGTCCACTGAAGACAGCAGCGTTTCTGAATGGTGGTCACGTATGACTTCTTCTTTGCATGCTAAAGCTTTACTTACAATTCGTTGATGGCACGGTGAACTGTGCTTAGACAATGATTTGTGGAAATGTTCCTGAGCCCATACAGGAGTGTAAAGAAAATAACCAGACCTGTTTTTAATGCAGTGGCCCCCGAGGGCCCGAACAGTACGACTATCCAATATTGACTTTTTCTTTGAGCGCAGAGATTTCTTCAGATCTTGCGGTCTTTGGATGGAAGGTGGATGATGGGGTATTCAAACAGTGCCACTATGTTTAGACCGTTTTTCTTAGACTTGTGAACCTCTGCCCATCTGTACCTCTGAGACACTCAACCTCTCTGAGGTCTTGACAACACATTTTATGAGTGATCCAGAGCTCTTCTGCCACGGATCTGACGTGCGTGTGCACGACAACAGCCCTCGTTCGCTCTGAAACTGAAGGTTTCTGAATCCAGGTCTCAGAGTGGAGGTTTTCAAAAGCTGCTTCTCCATTGTCAAGTGCCACTCTAATTGCTTTGTTAGGTGTGTCTCCACTGGGAGGACTGGGTGAGATTAACCTCATTAGTTGTAAAAATGCCCCATCAGCTCTGCTCAAACTTTATTGAGAGGTGTTGCTGTTAGATTCTAAATTCATTTTGTCCCCTTAAAATTACAGTTTCTTAGTTTAAACCAGCGGCGTTCATTCCTGGCGTGCACGTTTTACATGTTTCCCTGCTCCAGCACACCTGAGTTCATGTTCTGCAGGAGCCTGCTAATCAGAGCAAATAATATTAAGTGTGCTGGAGCAAAGAAAACTAAAACCAATAGGGTAGTGGTGCTTGAGGACCAGAGGGACACCCATGGTGCAAGCATTTGATACGTCTACTATGTTGACTGGTAATAAAATATGGGATAATGAGGCTTGCAAACCGTTGCATTCTGTTTTTATTTATATTTTATGCAAACTTTCAACTTCTTCATAATCGTGGTCGTAAATATTCTAACTGTATTAATGACATTTTATGTAAGAAATGTACATAAAACTAGAGAAATTGCATTTCCTCTGAAAAATGCAGTGTGCAGAAGAACTTGCTGGAAAACAGATGAAATTAGCTAAAAACATGCTGAAATGTAGCTGAAATGGGGGGGGGAAGCCTAAATTAGCAGAAGAAAACAGAAAAACACATTTGCTGAAATAGGTTTAAATTAGCAGAAATTAGCACGAAAACTGGGAAATTAGCTAAAAATGCTGAAATTAGCAAACATTAACGCTGAAGATTAGCTGAAAAGGCAGAAAGAAGCTTAAACATAAAGAAGTGGGAACAGCTGAAATGAGCTAAAAAAATGTGGAATTAACTAAAGAGGTTAAAATGAGCATTAAAAAGCTAATTATGAGCTAAAAGAGCAGAAAAATCAGAAACTAGCTGAAAAAAGCTGAAAGAAGGGTAAACTGAAATTAGCATAAAAAAAGCAATTAAGCTGAAAGTAGCAGACATTACCACAAACCTTGATTTTATCTGAAAGCAGCTGAAATTAGCTACCAAAATGCTAAAAATGTAGCTGAAAAGGTAGAATAAGCTTCAATTAGCAGAAGAAATAGGAAAAACAGGCTCAATTAGGCTGAAAGAAACAGAAATGAGCAGAAAATAATAGAAATTACGGTATCTGAAAAAGCCGGAATTAGCATAAACAGCTAAAAAAGGTAAAGAAGCCTAAAATAATCAGAAAGAAGTGCAGAGAGCACATTTTTGTTGAATTAGGCTGAAAAAAGTTTAAATGAGTGCAATAGCTGTGGAACTAGCTGAAAATGCTAAAATTAGCATTAATACAACTAAATAGCAGCTGAAATGGAAAAAAAAAAAAAGCTGAAACTTGCAGAAATAAGCTGACAAGATCAGAACAAGCTGAAATTAGCAGAAAGAAGTTAGAAGAAGCACAAAAATTTTGCAGTTAGCAGAACAAACCAAAAAGCAGCACAAAACAGCTGAAAGTAGCTGAAAAAAGTTTAAATTTGCAGACGCAAGCTGAAAGAATCTGAAGCAGAAAAATGTGACAGGAGCAGTAAAAGGTTGTAACAGGTCTAAAGAGTTGCAGGATGTAAAATGAGCTCAGTTCATTTTCTATGAGAACAAAAATGGGCTAAATATTTCAAAAAGCTAAAGTTGCACCAATACCAAATAAATGCCACGTATCTCCAGCTGCGTACCTTGGCAGCCTCTTTGGGCAGGTCAAAGGGGATCCGCTGACGGACTTTGGGAGGCAGCTGAGTGAGAACGTCAGCTTTGAGTCGGCGGATCATGATCTGACTCAGCTTCTGGTGCAGCTCCTCCAGGTTGGACGCTCCGCGACAGTCCCACTGCCTGCGAGCCCCAAAATACCTAGAAAAAAATTCCAGATGCTCATACAGTCTCTGGTTTTATTTGAGTTTACTCTTGTTTACAAACTTGCTTCTAAGACATTAAGTTGTACCGATGCCCCGGAGGAAAAGCTAAACACATTGAAACATCCCCACCTGGGAGCAGCACAGCACTCCGACACTATTCACTGTTTACTGCCAAGCTGCTCTGCTGAAGCGCTCCTGTTTTCGCTTGAGGGCACTTTCCACAGCAGAAAACTATTCTGTCTAATGGCCAAGGCGATAGGTTTATCCCAGAATTCAACTTTTACTATTTATCAGCCAAATGAATTGCTAGAATAGCACTGGCCCTCCACACAAAGCCTGGTAATCTGCCATGTTGGCTTAAAGAGTGGACAAACTTCACGTAGCACTGCCAAAATTTGCCGTTTCACACTTCAGCTCTTAAAGTTTTTGTCAGCGAGAGGCACAGAACTACTCATAACGTGTGCAAGTTGAACCAACACAACGCTGCTCCTCTGTCCCAAAGGTTGCTTCTGTTTCCTCACAGCAACTTTACTTTTATAAAAAGACGAATGCCGAGGTGGCCCCACTTGGTGGCCCTTTCTGTGTCTGATATGCCTCAGAACGGCAATCCCCAGCCACAGTGAGAGCCACCATATACAAAGTGATACCACCGATGGCGAGGTGCCCATCCCCGACGAAGCTGCCAACTTTGATGCTCTTCCAAAACAATGCATTTGATGTGTCTGTTCACAAGTGTTACTGATCGCTACTGGCAGCTAGGCGTCAGCTGGCATTCAGCGTTCGGCTTTTTGGCGGCCTGGCTCTTACAACAAACCTTCAACTCCGCATCAATGCCACTCCAGTCTCCGGTACAGCCCACCTTATCCCAACAGACGCAATTAAATGATAGGCAAGAATCTACTGAAAGTTTCTTTCACTAAACCTCACATAGCGGGTGTACGAGTTAAAGAAAGAAAGGCTAAGTCTGTGTGAGGAAAAATAATAATAATACCATTCCTATGTGATCCAGTTCAATACAAAGCTTTAACCAGATAGAAAATAATGCAATTATAATAAGGAATCACTGCTAAAGCCAAAAGACTGTTAGCTTAGCCTAGCATTGAAAGAAGATGCCTTTATTAAGGCAAGGTAAAGCTAGGAATTTGTTAGCCTGGACTAGCATAGAGAAGATATCTTTAATGAGGCAACCTAAAGCTTGAAACCAATTAGCTTAGCTTAGCATAAAGAAAAAATGTCTTTATTGAGGCAAGCTAAAACCAGAAAACTGCTAGCTTAGCCTAGCATAAAGAGAAGATGTATTTTAATGAGGCAAGGTACAACCTAAAATTTGTTAGCCTAGCCTAGCATAAAGACATCTTATTGAGACAACCTAAATCCTAAAAACCATTAGCTTAGCTTAACATAAAGAAGAAATGTCTTTACTGAGGAAAGCTATAGCCAGACAGCTGTTAGCTTAACCTGTCATATACTGTACAGAAATAGACTTTTTTAAGGCAAGCTAAAGCCAGATAACTGTTAGCTTAGCATAAAGAAGAAATGTCTTTATTCAGGCAAGCTAAAGCCAGGAGACTGTTAGCTTAACCTAGCATAAATAGAAATGCTTTGTTAAGTCAAGCTAAAGGGACTGTTAGCTTAGCATAGCATACATATACAGTACAGTATTGTGTATTTAATAAGGCAGGCTAAAGCAAAATGTTTGTTAGCATAGCCTAGCATCAAGAGTAGATATATTAAGGCAATTTTGTTTGGGGTTGGAAAAGTCAAAGTTATTGCAGGAAATGCTGTATGACAAAAAAAAAAAAAAAAAGGTACAATCACACGTAACATCACTATGCTGCCTAGAGATGTGCTTGCCTGTCAATTGGCTTACTTTTCTTAGACTTGTTTGATACAATTTATTTTGTAAATTGGCGATACTTGGATGAACAATCCTTTGACCAATCAATCAGCCTCTAATAATAGCAGCAAACCTGTAATTACACATTTGCTAATGCAGAGGCCAAAGAGTTAAGAACATTTGAGCAAAGCTAAGAACGAGTAGCATAAGATACATGGACAGTTTATATTACCAGCAATTAATTTGTAAATAAGTTAAATGTAATGTTTCTGGTTAGCCAAGACGTCCATTTTAAGTAGTCTCTTTGCTTAAGCATCCAACTGTTGAAAAAGTGCATGGACAGTTTCAATGGAAAGGTTAATTTAGATATTTGTCTTACTCAAACATTTATCTATAATAACAACAAAGCAGTAGTAGATTTGTGGAAGATTCACACATAATTACACGATTATTCATCATGACCTTTGTTATGATAGAACTAAACTCTGTTGCATCCTTGATGGTTCACCGGACTGACTCAAGTCCACCAGTGCCCAATTTTACTGAACTGGAAATAATTAGGAAGGCGCATATCTCTAAAGTCTTAGAATTGATTGCCCATTTCAGGGTGAAAACCAATCCAGGAGGGTGAGAGAACCGTCAATAGATCTGTGAGACAACACAAGTGTCTGGATAAAAATCTGGAAAACAGTCCAAGAAGACTTCAGAAGCATTTAAAAAGTTGGAAAGCAAAAATGGAGTCACTATCTGAAACAGCAGAAGTTTGTAACCACTAAAGACTTCCTAGATCTCATTTCCCAGTCAATCCAAGTAATTAAAAGGCTTAGACGGTCAATTAGCCATCAAGAAAATGGACACTTCAAATGCAATCCAATGGAGACTGAACAAAATCTGAGGCAGAGGTCCACCAATCAGAATGTTAGGATGTCCTCTACTTGAAGGGATTGAGGGTTCGATCCCCAGTCCATGCAGTGTATTTAAGTGACTGTGGCAAGACACTGTATCCACACTGCCCACTGACATCCTTATGAGTGTACAACGATTCTTCTTCTTTCGGCTTTTCCCTCTTCAGGGATCACCACAGTGATACTGTCTTCTGTGTCCTCAGTCCTCACTCCAACTACTTCCATGTCCTCTCTAACTGCATCCATATATCTCCTCTGTCTTTTCCCAGGCAGATGCATTTCTAATTTTCTTCTACCAATATACCCACTGTCCCTCCTCTGGACATGTGCAAACCATCTAAGTGTGGCCTCTCTAACTTTATCTCAGTTGTTCAACCTGTGCTGTACCTCTGATGATCTCATTCCTTATCCTATCCATCCTTGTCACTCCCAAAGAGAACTAACATCTTCAGTGCCACTGTCTCCAAACCATGCACCATAGGTGCTCTTACCATGGTCTTATATGAGAGGCATTTTTTCTCAAACGCTTGCGAAAAAGGAACTTTAAAGATCAGAAATACAAAGTTATCTCGCAGGGCTGTTTTCCTGCAACAAGGACATATAGATAAGTAAATGATGGATGGGATGGCTATTTTTCAAGATTACAAGCCAAAGGATATCATGAAGTATACCCAACTCAAAGTTTGACCAAAACCTTTTGAAGCATCTCCAGAGACACCTAAAATAGCAGTAAGCTGATATTCAGTCAAGTCTTGTAATTTGGGTCTAACCAAATTAGAAGTTCCTATAAGCACTGTGCACTTAACTTACTTTGACATAAAAGGATCACTTCTGTGAAAGAATGTCTAAATATGTTATTTTAATGCACAGAGATGAGCTTTAAAGGGTTTAAAATGCCTAAGAGGGTTTCAAGAATCACTGCATATAAACTAGAACAATTAGAGAAGATGAAGACATTTGGAAAATGTCACCTGTAATGGGCGTTGCAGTATTTCTTGGCATAGTCTGTCCAGGTTCCAAACCTTTTGGGATAGAGGGCATCAATCTGCATGAAAAGCTGTGAAAAACACAAAGGCTGTAAAATTTGGTATTAACTTCACGTCAAAGTAAAAGGCAATGTGGGAGCATATCAGCTAATAGGAGAGAATAGTTTAAAATAGAAAAAAGTATGTAAGTACAGTAATGAATTAAAGTCTTCATGAGACAAATATCCAAATTAGAAAAGTATTTTAAACAATTTACTTTAGATATTACAATCACTGGTTAAAGAACAATGGTAAGCCGATCAAGACAGCAAAGTTTAAAGCTGGAGACAAAGAAAAATTAAACAAAATCAAATTATATGCTTAGTCAATAATGTTTCTTATTGTTAATTAGTAAATATTAGCAAGTTATCCAAACTAACTAAACAAAGGACAAGAAAAACACCTACATAAATAAAAATATATACAGGTAGTCCTCGACTTAAGGCAACTCGGACTTAAAAACGGGTGTGCGGCGCAGCGTTAGCATACATTTTACATGTATTTCCTCGACTTATGGCAAAAAAAATCCGGACTTACGAATGGGTGCGGCGCCATGTGTAATGAGTTCCGACTTACGGCAAAATCGGGTTATGAACGTTTTGTAGGTACGGAACCCGTTCGTAAGTCAAGGACTACCGGTACCTGTATTTCAGAGAGCGATAAAACATCTCCTGAGTTCTGTAACCAGACTTTAAACAAACCACTAATGTCTAGTGCTAACTTTATTTATTGCTAACATTAGCTTATTGTTTTACTAGCTAGTGAGATCACCTATGCTAGTTCTACCAATGTTAATGCTAATACTGCTAATGCTAGTTCTGTTACTGTTAATGCTAATACTGCTAATGCTAGTTCTGTTACTGTTAATGCTAATACTGCTAATGCTTGTTCTATTACTGTTAATGCTAATAATGCTAATGCTAGTATTATTATTATTGTTAATGCTAATACTGCTAATGCTAATGCTAGTTCTATTACTGTTAATGCTAATAATGCTAATGCTAGTATTATTATTGTTAATGCTAATACTGCTAATGCTAATGATAGTTCTATTACGGTTAAACCATTATCGTTGCAAATATTGAATTATATTTTACATTACCGGTAGTTTAGCCTTTCTTTCTCCTCATTAAACAGCATACATGCAGATATACAGTATAGTACACATTTGATCAAATGAACTAATTCACTGCTCAAAATACAAAATGAGTGAAATTCTGTTTTTAGTTTCCACTTATTAGAGCTCAAAATTAACCACAAAGTAAACTGTGTTCAGCTTATTCAAGGTCCTGATGTCCTTCGCCTAGTTTATTGCTCCTGTGGTTATTTGTGTCAACACAAATTAACCAGGTCAAACCGCAGCATGGTGCAACTATCGTTTGAATTTATTTTTTTAAAAACCAGTCTACACAAAAACAACCAGTGCTCTACCACAAATTAACTTGAAGGAAGACAAATTTGTTTTATTTATTATGAATTTTGAGCACCAAGGGTTGCGACGGAGTCCTCAGAAAGAGTTCTGGCCCGAGCGAACGCTGAACGTCTTGCCAATTTTCAGCATTTGCCACCGTTTTCCTGAAATAATGACGGGTAATGTTCAGCAAGGTGAGCCGCATAAGCAGCCCCGGTTGAAGAGCGCCGTTCTATATTCAGCACTTGTTCAACAGCAGCTTCACATTTCCTCCCCTCACAAAGTTGATATAATGGGGTGGGAGGAACGAGGGCACATCATGAACGGTGCAGCGTGCCCTGAGCGCTGCGCGAGCTCCGTGGTGAGTAATGATGGCAGCGAGGAGACTGGCACAGAGGCAGGGGGACAGGGCTTATCAGGTTTTTTGCTGCGGATGACAAAATGTTCTGTTCGGTTTTAGATTCTTGTGGCGTTGAGAGGGGCGGCATCTAAAAACTAAGCTCACCGCTGCAGACGGGAGCTGGCGTGGCATTCGTCATACACCCGTATTCCAAATATCTAACACACATGTAGCCTCCATGACAACCTCTTGGAGGTTTCTAACAAGAACTAACTTCACGTCATTTTGAAGTGAATTAACTTCCTGGATTTTGTCAGTTAATAATCATGATCCAGGCAATGATTAAGTTTTTCTTGTGTCTTGTGCCGCGCAAACAGAGTCATCACGAAAGTTATGATCTGACCTGGTCATTATTATAATCATGCAACAAAGGTGACCAGGCTAAAGCAGGGGTCCGCAACATTTTAGATTAAAAAATAAATACCGTACATGCTGCCGTACACGTCACACCGCCGTATAACTCGCATCAGTCCAAATATGTCTAATAAAGGGAAAAAAAAAAAAAAAAAAAAATGCCGCTTTGCCGTATAGGTCGCATCTATTCTGCGTCACCGCTGACAACCCGGAAATATGGCGCCGGTGTTGTGCCAAAAATTGATTGGCTGCCAAACGGCAGCTACGGGAACGTGCACGGGAGGACTAACAATAATTTAACAAGTTCAACACTTAAAAACAATTTTTTTGTTTGCTCGACATTATAGTAAAGGAGTGCACTTCTCAGTTGAACTTCTACTTAACAAAAGGACTATACGTATTGGTCCAATCAGCTGCAAAAACTGATACGCACACATCGGTATTTCGTTCAATTCACCTCACAGTCCTCATGAACTAAAGTATCTTTCAATATTCAGAGTGAAATTTTAAAATTAGAAAGTCGTCAAAACAAAAACTGAAGCAGAACTAAACTCAAGCTTTAAAAAAAACTACTGTGATTTTACTTTAAGCTGAATCTCAAAATCAATGTTTTTATATCGCATAATAAAAATCCTTCAACTGTATACAGTTTATATAAAAAACACAACTACAGTAAATATAAATTGTAAAAAAATAGAAAGCAAGAGATAATAGTGACTACGCTCTTTCAGTTTGGTTAAAACTGACTTTAGCTGAACTAGTCTAATCTGATTTAAGCTAGCCTTACCAAAAATAACTTCATTTTCTGTAATAAAAATAGTGCTTTAAAATTTTAGAATGTTTCTGATTTGTTTTTTATGGCATGAGTAAAACAATAATGGTTTTAAATCTCAAGAGAAGAAATATTAACAATTAAGATGACTATGCTAAATCAGGGAGTTCCCAACCCTGGTCCTTGAGGAACACCATCCTGCACATTTTAGTTGTTTCTCTGCTCTGTCACACCTGATTCATGATTTAATTACTTCCTGAAATTCTGCAGAAGCCTGTTAATCACCTGTACATTCAAATCAGGTGTGTTGGAGCGGAGAAGCAACCAAACCATGCAGGATGGTGTTCCTCAAGGACCAGAGTTCGGAACCACTTAGCTTTGCTAGCAAAGTAGCCTCGGTTTATTTAAAAGTTGGAGTTTAAAATGAATTAATGGTGTATACAGAACTGCAAATTGTTTCGAAACCATCAAGATGAATTCAGTTAATTGTTTAATTAGTTCAAAGCCTAAACAAGAATGTCTTTTTTTATTAAGGAACTTGGGTTTTTACGTGTCTATGTCTTAACTTGAGCTAGCTTTAACAGCATCTGGCACAATTTGAAATTAATCCAAAAATAATTAATGTCTCACTAAAATTGTAGATACCAATTATGGAACATATTCTAGACAACAATATAATTTAGTGTTTAGTTTTAATTCAAGGAGGGAAAAAACTGTTAAGCTAACTATGCTAAGAGTGATCCTTGCTAGCAGAGTACGTTGAGTTTAAAATGGATCAAAAGTGCATATTAAATTGCAAATTGAAAGTACATTTATCAAGCAGTGTTTATTTAATCATTTAATTAATCTAAAAACTAAAGAGTGGCAATCATTAAAGATTTTTATTTGTCTTCGTCCTAAATTTAGGACGTTCGCAGCATGACAAAAACAAAAACGAAACTGGAAAAGCTGCTTCCACGCCCATTACTTAGATAAAGGGGCTTACAGTAGTTATTGTTACTGCACTGTCTCTTCACATTGGACCTGTAAAAGGATTTTCAATTCACAAAGTCTGCTTCGCGGGGGGCGCGG
>JARVGV010000713.1:797030-808716 GCA_031762435.1 Hypsolebias longignatus
GCCAGGTCTCTCTTGTAAATGAGTCCTCGAGGCTCAATGGGATTAACCTGCCTAAATAAAGGTTGAATGAATTATTTCTTCTTTGTCAGTTCCATTAAGGAAAATACTGTTTGCACAACCTATGACTGAATGGCTCGCATTATTATCTACTTTTGTTATTTTAGCTGCAAGGCTTGATCCAACATTCACAAAATAATGATGAAATCCATTTACAATTTCATTCTCATCATGGATTTCATCATTGTCTTACAAAATATTGTGAAATACCTGTTTTTACTTTGTGTTTTTTCAGAACACTATTCATTACTTGCCATGTTATCTTCATACCACCATTACTTTTATTTAATAAATCACTATAATATTCCTTCTTATGTTTTCTTATAATCCCTACTAATTTGTTTTTATACTTCTTATATTTTTCTTCTGCCTCTTGTGTTCTGGATTTCAAGAAGCATGAATAATTTTTTTTTTTTTTTTTTTTTTTACAACCATTTCTCAATCCTTTCCTCATCCATGGTTGGTCAACAAGGTTTTTCTTTGTATAGTTTTTTTGCACACAATTTTTTTCATACAGAGCTTCTAAAATGTTCAAAAATTCATCATATGAGATGGTTTGATATGGGCACCAGTCAACCCAAAACCCAAGAAGAAAGAAGTGGGGAGAGAAGGAGGGAGGGATGGAATTTTTTTCTAAATATTTCCAACCTTAAGAGGCATCCAGAAATCCATTAATACATCAGAAACTACACTTACCGTATTTTCCGCCGTACACGTTGCATCGCCCTATAAGTCGCAACAGTCCAAATTTGTCTAATAAAGTGTAAAAATCCATAAATATGTTGCTTCGCCATATACAACGCATCTACTGTCACCGCTGACAGCCCGGAAATGTGGGCCAGTGTTGTGCCAAAAAACGATAGGATGCCAAATGGCGGCCGTGGGAGTGTGCACGGGAGGACTTTAACAAGATTAACACTTAAAAACATTTCTTTGCTCAACTTTATAGTAAAGATGTGTCTCAGTTGAACTTTTACTAAATAAATGTACTTCAGTGGTCAAATTAGCTTCATTTTGTAGAGGCGGTGCAGCAAAGTGAAGCTGATTTGACGGTTGCTCCAGGCGAGCTGGACAATGGTGGCAGGCTGTGGCAAGCTGATTGTGTCATTAATAGCCACTTTTACCTGTTACATGACAACGGCATGCCATACTACTCGAGTTCCATCTAGTGGCTGAAAATGGTAGTGTTCAATATTTACAGTCAGAATGAATGAAAATGGTCATATATCAGCTAAAAATGGTTAATAAATTTGGGGTGAATCCATAAATATGTTTCTCAGTCTTATAAGTTGCAGGGCATGCAAATTATGCACACAAAAAAAAAACATGGCTTATACGGCGAAAAATACAGTAATAATCTCATAACTGTGGAAGTCTAACTTTTAGTTTTTTTTATTTGCTTCAGGTTGAAATTGCGTGTTAAAGTAACTTAGCTTTGAATGAACGGCATCATGATTGCAACCAGGATAACAAACTCTTAGTTTGGCTATTAAAATGATCAAACTGTAAATTTACTGCAATATTACACTTAGGATTACAAACAAATAAAATCTAATTTAAATTATTCTATTTAGACTGCATTTTCGTCTTGGTAATTTAATCTTGTAATTAGGAAAAATGAAGTAAACTATGAGAAACAGTGTTGTCTGCAAAGAAAGACGTTTTGAAACAACATAGCTCAGATTCAGTAATCAAATTGGATTAAAGCTGGTCAAAAACATCTCAAATTGTTGTCAGTCCCTTTTCTTTCATAAGACTTTCATAAGATGAAATATGGGGAAGGAGGGGGTTGTTATCACTTTTCCATATGTAGGTTTCTTCTAGCTCTGATCGTTACTATAGAACTCAATTCGGTTTAATTGCTTTAAGGTCCCAGAAATACCAACAAATGCTGACGGCACACGCTTTAACCTTTTGGACTTGTAATTTTCAGCAGAAGTTGTAAACTGCTTTGACTAAATGTTCATTCTGAGATGTGGAGGGGCGATTGGGACAAGAAATGGGGAGCGTGTCGGAGGTCTCAATTACACGAGGGGCCGTGGGTGGGGGGCAGGAAAATAATTCCAGTGGAGGCGAGCATAGGAGGAACAGACCAAATGACTTTGCCGCCATCTGCCTGGAGCGCACCGGCTTCGTCCTCTGCGGCAGGACAGGTGGCTGGTGTGCGCCCCACTTCTGCTGACTTCAGCCCTTTCCCTCCCCCGCCCCGCTTTACATTCCTTTATCTCCTGCCGGCATTGTTCATTCCCCTCCGGCCCCACGCAGCTCAATTAGCTGGTGTAGCGGTGCGCTTACAGTCCCAGCTCATTCCCCCCCCTCCCCGGTCCTCCTTGGCAATCCATACCACCCGAAGTAGAACGAAGGCGGCAGGTCACAGGCGTTGGAGATGGGGCGAACAGCAGCCCATTTCAATTTTTCATAGGTGTTATTTGGCCCTCAAGCTCAGTGATGGAAGGGAGGGGGTTGTCCTTTTGATTTTTAGAGGACAGGAAGGAAGGGCACTGTGTGTATGTTGGGATTAGGAAACAGAGGACTGGGCTCTTTTACAATTTAGACTAAAGTGGGTCCTGCCAGGTCTCCTCTTCCCTTCTTCTGCTCAGCTATGCTTATACTGTGAGACCTTCTGTTTACACATAAACACACTTCCACTGATGCATAAAGTGCACAGGCACCGAGCTGACTCGCACACTGCTGGGTGGCTGGACTCTCTTCACTATCTTCATCTCACCTTCTGCGTCTGCTACACAAGAGCTGAACAACATAAACGGACCCAAATGTCTTATATCACACTTTTGTTTCACTCTTGTCATTCCAAATATCGTATATCGCACTTTGTCTTGTCGTTCAGTACGTTTTTTTTTTTTATTGAAATGTTTTTAATTACATGTGGGGTTTACAAGATAACCTTTAAAATCCTCTACTATTTCAAGCATTAAAATATATATGTGTTGCTTTTTTTTGTACGTTTTTTTTTCCACACCTTTCCCCCACCTATGGACAGCCTGTGAAGTACTCCAAGGTATGCCTTTCCGCATCTTGCATGTTGTACAGTGGTTCAGCTTGTCTCATTTGCACGTGGATGGCACTCTTGTCAAAATGAACTGGAAATCATGTCCGTGTTTCTTATCAAGCTAGACGTCGTCATTATAGATGTCTAAAATGAATTCACTGCCACACTGAGATGCCAATGGAGGCTAGGGTGACAGTTTTGCTTGAAAATTCGTCTTAGTTTTTACGGTTCTGTTGAGCTTGCTGTATTGCATTGCTGAGGCATGATTTTTTTTTTCCTTTGTATTTTAAATTGATAGAAGTTTAGTGTTTAAAGTTGGCACTTCAAAGCTGTTTTGCAAGAAAACAAAAACTAGAAACAAGTGAATGACCAAAACTGTTCTATTTGCTTGCCAGTGTGTACCATTGGGCTCGTTGGGTGTTTTTTGTATTCTGCTTTGGTTCATCACTGTGGGATATAATATTCAAGCATCTGAGTGTGCATGGTTTCTAACTGTGCCCACCTACCCGCATCCCCCTTCCCCCACTTAGTCCAACACCAGGCTAAAGCTTGTACGGAGCCTGGCAGTGTGTGAAGAATCGTTTCCTTGTGCTGTTCCCGAGCCTTCAGCAGCACCTCAGGTAAAACCCTTTCCAGAATAAGAGTACCGTAGTGTATTTCCATCAGATGTGCTAGTTGGTTTCTGTGCTGCGCTAAGCGTTCATATCGTAACCAGTAATGCCAAAATACAGCTATCAATCAATGTAATTGTCATCAAAAGGGGAAGCAATAATGCAGCTGTTCTGTCTTGTATTAATTAGCATTTTTTATTTTAATCAGCTACATGGAAGATTTCATTCAATATTAAATCCATGTGCAACATTCAGCTATGACTTGCCATAGTGGCTAATCGTCACATTTAAACTCAGTATTTTCTTTAAAGTTGGCATATCCAGAGAGGAAAAACTTTCATTTGATCTACCGTAATTATAAAAATGTCAATATAGTTCACATTTATTTATTTACAAATGAGCCAGTTCAACAAGGATTGAATCCCATTTTCTAGTGATAACCCCATCCCAGTACATTTCAAGTGCCTCCATGGCTTTTAATTTGTAATTCTATGGAGTTCTGTGAAGATACTCCTTCCCGAAAGACAGCATCTCACAACACTTCAGCTGTTTGAGGCTAGTTAAAGAGACAAAATTCTTAGAAAATGTGCAAGTTCTCACTTGGACTCATATTGTACACAGCTTTGGTTGAATTCCCCGCTAGAAATGAGCCAAACCTTATCAGGAGTTTGCTTATGTAACGCCAACTAAAAAGCTACTAGTACTCTAGATTTATGAAAATTCAACTGATAAGTCTGAGTTCTTCAAAATAAGATTGCCACACAGATTTTATGAGCCTGTTCAAAATTCCAACAACAGAGCAAGACTTTGAGAACCCTTGGGAACAGTCATTTTGGAACTTCCCTTGTGAATGCCATTTAAAATTTGTTCTTATCCCTTTATTTTTGCTCCTAATACATTCACCATTGTCAGGGCCAACATTTATACCTCTGTCTACATCACAAACATTTGGATTACCACTAGTCACAGAAAGAAATAGGCCTAAAAGCTTTGACGTATTTTCATATAGTCCCACGCTCGAGACACTGGGACATTGTTGATGCCTTTGCTCTTGTATCCATACTATCTCCGAACCTTCACTCGGGTATCCACAGATTTTTACATTTCAGTCCTTTAGGTGGTGATTGTCAACTGTGTTTTTAAAGGAAGGATTCTTTTTTATTTAATAGGAATTCCACGCAATTTGTGTCTGCGAACCCAAAGCGATACGTTTTTATCTTGTGGATAGCAGCATTTCTTCACACACTAATTCTTCTAAGCAAAGATCCTTTTTTTAACTCTGCTCATGCTTTGACTCCTGGTTTCCATTGCGTTGTGTGTCAGTGCCATGTTCTGAACGTGAGTTTTACTCTTAAAGAACAACTCAACCAACCCCGTATCACAACCTTTGTGGATGGAAGTATCATCATAATTGTTTGTGTTAAGAGCTATAGTTGATTTAAAAAAAATGAAAATCATCTTTGTTAGACTTTAAATAAACCAAATGAATTAAACCACAGAATTAAAGAATTAGACCAAGGGAAATTTAAGGATTTTGTTTTAATGCAAAATGTAACTGCTCATAATGCATCTTGAAAGTGTAGCCCACCTATACCCCTCTGAAGTAGGTATGGGCCCGAATTTGTTCAAACCCTTAATGTCAAACTTATTTATGGTTAGAAATAATCAACAACACAGGATCCTTATATGAAGCCAACCCAATACAATATACATTTATTTTGGACTGGGTCACATAAGGACTGCTCCGTAAATATTTGTTCGTTATCAACAATGAAGCCCAGTTAACATTTTTATGTCTACAAATAAAGTCAAAGTGGTCAAACCATGAGCAGATGATAAAATATGGCCAAATAAAACAATGATGGGTCTTACCAAGATAAAGTGACATTTCTGAGTCAGTACAGTGCAAACATCTAAATTAAGGATGCACAATATTGGATTTTTGGCCAATATCCGATATGCCGAGATGTTAAAACGTATTTGGCCGATAATTGATGCTGATATCCATATTTTTCCCCCTAGACCTACTTACAGAGACTTATATATACAGTATATATACGTATATGTCTGCCCACACCCTGGTCGACAAAGATCACGGACGAGATGAGCGCCCTGCCATTGCAAGTAATCATAGGGAAACACTGTATTAGATGGCAGAAAGTATAAACTTTATTTAATTTCTATTACAAATCAAGGCATGGTGTACCGAAGACATTGTCTCTCTTTGCAAAAATAATGTTAAATATTTTACCAGAAACACTGCAGTACCCATGCCACAGCAGTAGGTGGCAATAAGGTCTACATTAACATTTTAACGTACAGCAAAAGAACATTTGTAGCTCGGCTAAAGTGCAGACAGTTTCCGACGACTGGGTAAAGTGAGATGTAGAAAACTGGTCAAATGTATTTTATGTTGCCTTGACTTCCAGAGCACAAAATAAAATTGGGTTTGAAATAGGCTGCCTTTAAGGAAGTTTTTGAAGGTTTTTACTTCACACCCCCGCCTAAAAAATATATTTTTAGAGCTGCAATCGCTGCAAATAAAATGACGGTTTTATATTTGTAGTGTTGAATGTAGCCTAATTCTGCATAAAAGGAATGTCCTAGATTTAGAATTTGGTCACCTTTCATAAGAGCGCAAATGTGCTTAATCAACCGTACAGTTTGTTTTGGATCCACCTACTGCGCAGGATTTATTTATTCATACATTTAGTACCGGTAGTAGTAATAGTTTTTTTTTTTTGTTGTTTTTTTTTTTACCAATTTTCTGAAAATCCTGAAAAGGTTTTGTTAATTTTAGTTGCAGTAGCCATTTCATATACATTTTTCTTGGCATATCCAACAGACACCACGTTGATCGTTCCTTTTAAAGACCGTAACATTGGCCTCGCTCGTGTCAGGAAAAAACCGGTGCGATGTAACGTGACGTAACCTGCGTAGAGAAGTGCTGACCTCGGATCACGGACTCGTTTCGGCTCATTAAAGCTGAGCAGATAGACCTCCGATGCTCGATTAGCAGCTTTTGTCTGACAGCTATGATTAAATACTTGTCCACGGCCGCTCGACAAAAACATCACATCATCAAAACAAAGTGCGGCGCACCGGCAGCTCGCCGCTTATTTGCTAAATCAACGCTTCTTTCACACAGTTTCTCCAGGCGAAAGCCCCCCACCCACCGTTCCCCTGGATCAAACTTTTTCCGTTACGTGCAACTCTGCACATCTCCTGGCCAAGCCGTTTCTTTCCCCCCACCCTTTCACACATTTACACGCAGGTGAATCTGTTCCAGGCGTTTCAGCCAGTCAGCACCGAACTCCATGACCAGAGGGCGGTGTTATTCCCACAGCAGTCTCGTTTCGTCTGCACTCACACGACGTCCTGTATTACCGCCATCAATCATGTCGAGGAAATTACAATTTCCACACGTCAGCTACAGAGAGCTGTGGAGCGCTTTAATTGAATACTCCTGATATCCCCCACTCTTTGCTTCCGTTATTGGTCTCGCAGTCTAAACGCCTTCTGCGGCAAACTAACCTAAAGGGGCTTAATAATGCAATGAAATAAAGAAAGGGGGGTTAAAAGAAACACATTAGCACCGTGATTCTCCATCAGACTTTGATGATTGTCACATCTGAACATTTCCCATTGTTCACCTTTTCACATTACTGTCTCTGCTGTCAAATATTAAGGACTAACAAAGGACTTTACGAATCCAAGGGCTGTCCGAGAACCTACATCTGCCGTTGCATTGTACGCTTGGCTGTCAGTTCCGTAGGAGCCTCAATACTCGCTGTACTTTTTTTTTGTTTGTTTGTTTTAGACTGACAGCGTACTCATTATACATTCGCAAGACTATCATTTTTCCCGCTGTTTTTCCTTTATCTTGAGGTAAATGGGTGTCAGGAAAGAAATGAGGCGGCGCGTAACAGCTGCACATCAACCCGACGGCTTCCATGCGATGCCAAGGGTGGCGTTAGGCGGCAAACATCAGCGCCTGAAGAAAGGATGAAAAAAATAATAAAATCCACAGCTTTGACGAGCTCGCACAAACTTGCTGTCACTTGCAAAGTGATCGGCGTCGGGCTTATTTTGTTGCTCCCCCCACCTCCAAATTAGTCAGTCACGTCCCTCATTTGCATTTTAGATTCTCGCGTCCGTTCCGAATGACTTCAAATAAAGGGAGATGCCGCATCTCATTATCCGGCTTCACAGCTGTTGCGGGGATCAAACCGGTGACCTTTTTCGGTTATGAGCTGCTCTCCCACCACTAGCTCGTTCTTCTCCTCACTGGTTCTCCGCGCACACACTCGCAGTGACTCTCTGATGTTAACTTTCCAGACTTGTGTTTAATCCACTTACAGTGCATGCGGGAACCCCTCGCCTCCCCTCAGCTTTCCTTTCAGCCTTTTGTAGAAATGCCTGAAAAGCAAATCAGATACAGCTCGGATTTGTGAATGTGTCAAAAAAAAAAAAGAGCACGCCTGAGTCAAACTGAGGCCATCTTAAATGGATTTCACCCAGAGATCTTTCAGTCTTCAGATTGCAACGCCTTCGATTTTGATTTGGGAATTTTTGCAGTTGGGAGGATCATTCAGTTGGCTTTGACTGAATTAAATACATCTTTGGCATTGTTTAATCTTAGGCTCAGATTCATGTTTTATTCAGGTGGTTTAATAAAAACAAGCTAATCTAGAAGATTAATTGCCATAGCGATTTGAAATTCATGGACGCTGGAGCATCATCACTGGCACTGAGACAGGCATCGCCGATAAACCAGAAGAGTTTATTAAGTGTCTTGCTGTGGCTTCACGCAATCGTCTTAATTAACCCAGGACCCGAGGCAAGATCATGCACTTATTCAGTGCCTCTGTTTTAAATTAGGGGCTCATGTCTGTCTAGAAGAGACGGAGGTCACCTTTAGCGTTGGCATGCTTGTAAAATGTCACCGCAATTCTTTATGGTGCTGGTGTTAGGTTTCTCTAAATGGTCAAATTGTGGCACTTTGGCTAAAACGCAAACAGCGATTTGAATGATTTTCCTCCCCCGGACAGGACGGTTTCCTCCCCCCATCTTTTGAAAATGAAGAACGAGGCACAAAGGACCAAGCTGAGAAGGAAGGTGGCTGCGACAAGGTGGACAAACCCGAGAAAGCGCCAAGAAAAATGCTGTCAAGAGGTGAGAAGTTCTTTAAAACCAATGGAAAATTACGTATTAATTTTATGTGGTAAAACCAACCAAATGTTGGCCAATTCGTTTATGTATTTTTTAAATTGTAGACTAGCAACAAGTCTCTAAAGGCCCATTTTTCCTTCCATCTATATTCCATAACACATTAACATTATTTCATAAGAAATGCCCTAGCTACAGAAGTTTAAGTCAAATCTTGAAGTTACACAAAATTTCACGCAATATAAAGAGAACTCATGACGTCTTTTGGCTCTCAGAAGATTAGTTGCCACAGATCAGCTACTACCACAGATATTGGCCCATATTTATAAAACTCAACACTTTGCGTAGGCTAAAGCTAATAAGCTGAAGTGGCCATCTTGAGTTGGATTGACTTGGAAAGGTTTAATTAAAATCTGTCCATGGTTTGGAGATTTTTTGCTAATGGACAAAAAACGTTTATTAAGATGGTTAATGCCAGTGTTCTGACTAAAGATGTAGCACAATTTGTTGGTGCTCAGAGAATGTGTTGAGGATGACTCATCTACTACTGCACTAAATTTTAGCTCTATCTGGAAAATCGACTGATTATTTTTAACAAGAGCTGGCTATGGCTGCCATTTTGAATTTACTTTAAAAGATATAGCCATATTTGAGTTGTGTAAAATCAATTAGCTGTGGTGGCCATCTTGAACTGGATTGGCGCAGTTGGAGATGAACATCCCAAGAATTTCAATGGTTCTCCTACCATTATGTAAGTGGGGCTGCGGGGGCCCACCCCGTCAACAATACCGAGCGTCCCATATACCGAACTCCCACCCCCCTTAGACAACTGTCTGTATCGATGTAGCACAGGGCGCAATATAGACGCGCTAGCAAAAATGCTACTGACGAACTACTCCACCCCCATCGACAATTCCCAGCAGCAACGTTGCGCTAAACACAATGTACCCCCCACCCCGTCGATATAAACCGGCAGCAACATAGCGCTAAGCTAGCGGGCGGGCAACAAACATGTGACTTCATCCAGTCCCCTCTGTCGCTGATAAAAATAGGCATCAGGGTAGTGCTAAGCTAGCAGTCAAGCAACACAGAAGTAACTCTGTCCCTTCTCCCCCATTGTCGATCAAAACTGGCAAGAACATAGCATAAGCTAGCAAGCAGTCAGACAACACAGACGTGACTCGATCCCATCTCCCCCCGCCCCCAATCAATGTAAAAAATACAATTTAAAAATGGCTAGTGCCCCGCCAAGGGAGCTAATCTCGGGGAAATGCTGAGTTTTATTAAAATCTGTTAATTGGTTCATAAGATATTTTGCTAACAAATAAAATAGGCAACTTATCAGTCTTTGATGGGACAATAAAAATGTTAATGTATATCTATCTCTTATATCATGACTGAGGACTCCTAAGAGATTTAAACCCACTTGATGGGACGTCAGAAAATCATTTTGACCATCGCCATCATAAGAGATGAAACGTTTCTTTGAACGCCTCGGCGGCTTTTACATCCAGAACACCTGAGACCTCATTTATAAACATTGCTCACTCAGAAAAAAAAAAAAGCATCAAGAAATATCCGCATGCTCTTTCTCAACGAAAATAGTAGTATTTATATAGAGAAAATAAGTAAACCATAAAAATGTGTGTTGAAATCTTTGGTATCTTCACGTCGGTGGTGACACCAAAAGTTAAGTATTGAAATGGAGAAAATTGTCTTAATGATATTAATCACACAATCTGTGTCACTCAGGCAAATTACTGCCTGCCTTCTAATAATTCTATCCTTTGCTTTGTCACTGGGGACATCCAGTCCTAAACATTTCTTTTTAGCTCGGCGTCCCCCCACTTTGTCCAAAAGCACTTTTCCATTTCGAAATGATATCTCATTATGGGCTGATAATTGGTGCGATTCAGTTAATTGTAAAAAGCTCAAGGTGCAATGCAATTATACGGATTCCCACCGGCGAATAAAGGTGTCTGCTTCTCTCTCTGTGGAGCCACTGAAGGCGCCTCCAATTATAGAAGGCAGACGCCCACAGACGGGAACAAGCGTTGCTATCCCCTGACTCTCACTGATGGTACCGTTAATGTGGGTGAACAAGAACCTGTTTCTTGATCGCCAACTTTGTTTCCTAAACCGTGTTCAGATTTGTGGATAGAAGCCGTGCTGGCTTCACTAATGAACCACTAATACTATCGATTCAAAGAGAAAGGAGAGATTCTGAAGATATTTTTTAATGGCCTTAGTGTAGAAAAATAGTTTTAATTTGAACTGGATTGACAAACTATCTTAAAATTGTCATGGCAATTCTTGCTAACACGATTTCCTAGACCTTAACATCGCCATCAGTGTTGTGTATAAACAGTTGTTGTTTTTTTTGTTTGTTTTGTTTTTAATTCATGGTTATTTAGTCGGCCAAATAACAGCCACTAGCTGTAGCTTGTCCTGTGTTGCCTGGGGCACTTCTTGTAGGAATGTCACAATATTTCTGCCTAAGTTACTTGTGTAGTAGGGGTGCAGGAAAAAATCGATTTTTTAAAGAATCTAGATTCTTAGTCCTGGAGATTCAGAATCGATTCAAAAAGCCCCAAAATCGATTTTTTATTATTATTATTATTTTTTTTTACTAAATATGAATCAATATGTTAAAAAAAAACTGAAGTCTGTATTTTATTTTGAGTTAAAGGTTAATGCACTATGGTAGGCTGAAGTCTGTTTACTTTTTAAAAAAAAATATATATATATATAAATTGAATTATTTGTCTATGATGGACTGGAGACCTGTCCAGGTGTCCCCCGCCTCTCACACAGTGATGGCTGGACATGGACATCAGTG
>JARVGV010000713.1:861285-873019 GCA_031762435.1 Hypsolebias longignatus
AAACAAATATGCACAAAAACATGAAAATGAACACAGACATAGTGCTATACAACGTTTTACACACATTCTAGGGAGTTCGTCAGTTAAAAAAAGTTAATTTTGGGTTTAGTTCCCCTTTAATGAGGTATCCGAGGCTTTAAAATGTATCATTATGCAATATCAATGGCCTGTTAGCAAGTTGTGAGGGTGCATTGACTTATGTCAATCCTATAGCCTGTAGTGTGCAGATGCTGGAACGTTTTAGAACCATGGGAGAAGGTTACAATGCTTTTCCCACCTTTAATTGGTGTCTTCCACATTTGGTATGAAATGTAGGCACAAGAAGAAGAAGTCCACAAGACAGATTGATTACAGGTGTCATTGTTTTAAAAGGTTCCGTTTTGGCGCTCAACAATAAACCAAACTAAATCCATATGGAATATGATTTTTAAAATATACCATGTTGGTATTTACCTAAAACTTTGTTTCCGTGTAGACACAAAGCTGTTACCACAAATTGTTCCTCTATTACTTTGTGTCCTGGACACCAAAAAGCACTGAAGCTGTTTTTATCTTTTTTTTCTGTCTTGCTTTGTTTTAATGCCACTAAACTTTGATTGCGTGTTGAAATAGTTAATAATTGACAGAAAATAGACATTGGTAATAGTTGGTAATAGTAGTAAATATAATGAGCGAGCTACAATTTATTTTCCGACATTTTGTTTTAGCCAAGCCATGTTTTTCGATAATGTTAATGTGGATGTTTTCGCCATCTAGTGGTGTGACATGAGTAGTGCAGCATTTTGTTAGGATATGTATGGCTAGACATGGTTTAAAAATAAAAAAGATTAAGTAGTGGAGGAAAGACCTTGGTTTTGCATTTCTTCAGTGCTTCCAAAGCATGAAAAGTTTGAGAACCAATGCTTTAAAGATACATGATGATTATCCAAAAATAAATGCAGTAACATTTCTGTTTGTGTTTCCCTGGTGGTAATCAAAAAAGATCTCGGGGATGCCGACAGAAGCATGCGACCAGAAGCAGGTGGTACCCTCATTTCTAATTTGGGAGTATGGCATGAAGGCACCCATACTCGTCAGCCAACTCATTAACTGAGGGACCCAGTTACTTCCCCTTTATGTCCTTTGCTTGGTATTTTACTGTTTGTTTGACTCGCAAGTCTTCTGTGCATTGACTTTTCCATAAATTAAAAGGTTTTCAATAACAAAGCATTTGGATTCACATACAGATGCAAAACTGAGAAAGAAAAGCACATAAGCTCACTAAAAAGCACTGCTTTGCAGCCCAGGCAGGTAAAGTCTCTGTCCAACTGAATTTTAATGAGGTCAAATGCATATGGTATGGAGACTGGAGCCAAGCAGCAGAGCTGTGGCGTGTAAAATCTCTACAACCGCTCCCTTCCCCTCGTCCCTCTTCTCTTGGCAGTGTTTTGGCCCGGAGGCGAATCTGCCACATAACAGACGGGACTCCCACTACACAGCCTGCAGGGCGGAGCTGTCTCACTGTTAAACGCTGCCAGCAACTCGCAGAGTCAAATAACTGTCGCAGAGGGGTGTACCGCCGCAGAACGCTGCCTTTTTCCCATTTTGGTGAACGTTAGCGATGACTTTGAGTCGAGGGGAAATAGCTTGAAAGGCAGCAAGACCAGAAGGGTTCCTGATCACGCTCAGTGGAGAGACAGTGAAATGTGAATTTGGTGGATCATCAAACCTATTTAGGTCAAAGAGGGTCCATTTAAGGGATTTTGTTGTTGTGGTTGTCTTTACATCAGGACTTATTGGTTATTTTTGATCATGTTTGCAACCATTTTATCAGTCACTGAAAATAAAAGAAGTCCGCGTTCTGATCAGAATGTTATTTGAGATTTAGCGGCACCTTGCAATGGTTCCCAACCCTGGTCCCTGAGGAACACCATCCTGCATGTTTTTGTTCCTCTGCTCCAACACCCCTGATTTGAATTAACAGGTGATTAACAGGCTTCTGACAAACTTAAGGAAGTAAATAAACCACTGAATCAAATGGGTTGGAGCAGAGAAACAACTAAAACATGCAGGGTGGTGTTCCTCAAGGACCAGGGTTGGGAACCATTGTTTTATAGTTCTTTGGTTTTATGTTGATCTGAGAGTTAAAGTAAATTGTTATTAAGCAGAACATTATAAAGCTACTGTTTTGTTACTTTTAACTAACATTTTGCTCCTGCTAACATTTAGGTATAGCCTTTCCTCCTTTTTAGCTAGTTTTTTTCAATACTGAACTTTTTTTTGTTGCAACTTTTAATCTGTTTAATTTTAGCTAGCATTTTACTATTTTTGGCAGGATTTAGATTTTATGAGCATTTGACACGTTTAGCTGATAATTGCTGCTTATACTGAATGGTTTTCTTGTTTGTCTGTGTGTCCCTGTGATGGACCTGTCCAGGGTGTCTCCCGCCTCTTGCACAGTGATAGCTGGACATGGGCACCAGCGACCCCCGTGACCCAAAATGGAAGAAGTGGGTAAAGATAATGGATGGATGGATGGATGGGTGTTTTAGCCTTTTGCTCATTTCAGCTATTTAATTAGCCTTTTGCTTCATTTAAACAACTGTTAGTTTATAGTCACTTTTAGCAAGCATTTTACTACTTTTAGCTGGCAATGGCTACTTTTAGCTTTAAGATAGCATTTTGCTTCCTTTAGCTTTTTAGCCTTTGCTACATGTAACTATTGTTTTCTTTATTTCATTTTGAACTGTTGATGTTTTGCTACTTTTAAATGTTTTGCTATACATTAAGCTCCAAGTTCTGCTTTTAAAAAAATATTTTAGCTGGGTTTTTATTGTACCAAGTGTTTTGCTTCTTTTAGCTTGTTGCTAGTTTTTAGTTTATTTTAGCTTTTAGCTAGTGCTTTGCAATTTTTTTTATCTTTAAAAACAATTACAGCTTCAGCAATGATACAGCAATCTGCAATGTTTTTATTCACTTTGTGTTTGAAACTTGCTGTCATTTCCAATAAAGAAACATAAATTTAATAAACGCAAAGCAGCTAAAGCAAACTCAGCTACATCGCGTAGCAGCCCCAGCCCTCTCTGCTTCTGTTACTTTTTTTAAAATGCCTTTCTGAAAAGTTTGCAAGCTAAAAAAAAAGGTTTGTGTTGGTTTATTTTCTCCAGTTTGTGTTTAACACGACACTTGTGCTCCAAACGGGGGCGCCATCGCAGTAGAATGCCCCAGCCGGCGGCGGGAGGGGAGAAAGGCGGGAGGGGAGAAAGGCGGGAGGGGAGAAAGGCGGGAGGGAGGCCCGTGCCTCCACTGCCATTGGCTCCTGCCACTGTATAAATCCGGAAAAATTGCTTCTTCTTTTTTTTTTTTACCGGCACAGAGCAGGAGGAGACAGCAGAGGACACAGACACAGGGCGAAAAGCTGGGCGGCTGCTCTCTTTTTTATTTTTAAACTTCTTGACGCTTCCTTCACGTGCAGGATTTGGACGGTTCAATCAATGAAGGACAGGCGGATGTGTCAGGTGTCCTCCCTGAAAGCCAGCATGGACCAGAGTCAGAGTGTGAAGTGTAAGATAGTGGTGGTGGGGGACAGCCAGTGTGGGAAGACTGCACTGCTTCACGTGTTCGCCAAGGACTGTTTCCCAGAGGTGAGACACCCCCACGCTGATGGACATGGTCCTTAAGCTGCACCTATTCCAAAACTGTCCCATTTGATCTCGTTAATGAACAGGAATGTGTCAGATTTTCTTGCATGTCAATGCTCGCACCCGTTTCAAATGAGACTTCTTAGAAATAGATATGATTTCTATGTTTAAAGCTCTGTCCACGTTTGTCCCCTCTCAGAGCTATGTCCCCACGGTGTTTGAAAACTACACGGCCAGTTTCGAGATCGACACCCAGCGAATCGAGCTCAGCCTGTGGGACACCTCAGGTAAAACCCATCAACCGAGCTGTGGACATGTCCCAACGTGTAGGAGGACTTGGAAGAACCATGTTTTTTTTTTCATTCAACCTTTATTTGTATAGGATAGTCTCATTGAGTCACGAGGACTCGTTTTAGACAGATAACAAAAGGGTTTGCGATGACTTACAGTTCATTGGTTGACTTTTCCACCGTTTTTGATCGTCTCAAATCAGTACCTATTAATAAGCACTGAGCCCATTTATAGCCTATAAATGGGCTCAGTGCTTATTAATTTCACTGGGACGTGTTCAAATTTTTGAAGGAACCACAATTGTGAAGTAGAACCTACAAATAAATCATAACTGTTCAGACACCTGGTGAATACGTCCAACGTTCTACGTTCCTTTTAGTTCCCCAGAAAAGTTGCACTGCTTTAAACAATCTTGTTTAGTTGGACTTTGTGTCCAAATAGGATCTTTAACACACCCATCCGTGCCTGACGGAGGTTTGATTGTGTGCATTTGGGGGGGTTGTGTGTTTGTGATGGGCGGGGACAACCCGGCAGACAGCTGTTGCGGCTCTCCGGCCTGGAATTCCTGAGCGAAGTCTGTCTGAATAACTTTCTGCAATGTTCAGAGCAGCTTGAAACGTTTTTCTTGGAAAAAACCAAAAGACTTGAATTACAAAATTCCAAACTGGGTTTTTGGAGGTGGGGGATTTCACGAACAGCGTTTGATGGATAGATTGCCATTTCTTTGGTCCATGTGAAAAGGTGAAATATGTTTGGGTTGTTTGTCCAGCTGCCCCAAACTATTTCTCTGTGCTTCATAAAACAAGGGTAACAAGGAGAGGGGGTATGTTTCCTATTAGATCAGTAGGTTTCGGATGGAGCCAGATATATCCACCCTACCCCCCACCTTCAGTCCTAAAGTCCTCACACACACACACACACACACAGTGATGGATTGATGCAGCTTTCAGCTTGACTGGTCCCTTTGTAGAGACCCCCATCAGCCCCTATCCAATCCAATCGATCCTCTTATCTCTTGAGGTGTGCTGGGGTGGACGTGGGTGGGGGGGTTCCCTTGTGACCCAGACACTCACCAGACACTCACTGACAAAGACCACCATGCAGACATGAAGACGAACACAAAAACACACCTACGCATGCAGAGGTAGCTTTTGTTCTGCGTAGATGAGTGGCTTAATGTGCGGCCCGGTGTGCGAGTGTTTAAAAAGGGAGGGTGTAATTTGGGTCATTAAGGTAAATGCCTGCCAGTTGTGCAGCTTTCCCATTTGTCCCACCCAGCCTGGCTCTAAGGGCGAGGTCTGCAGGGGTTGCTGAGGCCCCCCCCCCCTCCCCGTGCGGCCCCTTTGAAGAATCTTGTTTCTTTCAGCGGTAGAGGAAGTGTGTTTTTTGTTGTCTGAACGAGCAGCAGAGGTGTTCGTCGGAGACTCGGAGCAGCACAAGAACACCGCGAACCGGGTGGCCCCTGAGGCCTGTTCTCTCTTTGAGTTAAAAAGAGAAGCTCAGATAACAAGACAGAATGTTCAGGCAGAAACTGTCACCCACGTTGCAATTAGCCTTCATTACTGATAGTTTTCCAAACGGCTGCCTCACCTTTTGGACAATTTTGAGATGGTGGAACCATCAAAACATTTTCATTGGACACAGGTTAGTGTCAAATTGTCTTGGTGCTAAAGTCTTTGTATATAAAATACCTAAAAACTCTGTTAAATATCCAGTGATATACTTTGACTACTCAGAGTTCTGCTGTGCATTTATTGTACCTTCTTGAGTTCTACGTTCACCAGCTAGCTTCAGACTTTAATCGAACCTTCTTAGCTAGATTACCTCTTGGCCCCCAAAAGACAATATTTTTAAGGGGAGTTTTGTGGAAATGTTAATACCAGTTAAATACTATACTTGTTGTAAATAGCGATTTGATCTTCAGTTAATAGAGTTTAATTTTGAAGTTCAGTTAACCGGGAGAGTCTTGTAGTAGGGCCGCTGCTCCTCCTCATCGAGGACCCAGTTGAGGTGGTTCAGGCGTCTGATAAGAATGCCACCTGGATGTCTCCCTAGAGGAATTTTTCCATGACTGTCCAACTGGGAGGAGACCCTGGACACGATGAAGAGACAATGTTTCTCAGATACAGTATATGGATGGACGGAGTTCTAACCGGTGTGGGAGCTTAGTTGAAGCAGGACTGGGAGTAGAGGGAAATAATTCTGATCTAAAGCAACATCCATTTTTAAAGTTTATAGCAGGTAATGCATACAAAACAGCTACGTAATCCAAAATGTATAGTGTAGTAAAAATGTGAAAAATAGCGTTCAGATTATCCTCTTGTTGCCCTTGGGTCAAATTAACCCACAGTCTTAATGCTAAGTCTACCAAAACTTCCCAGCTTAACTTTTCATGGAAAGTTTCTAGAAATTTACCGGAAATACTTCAGCCACTTTGGATTGCTATGCAAAATACCCTCAACTAGACATTACAGTGGTAGTTGAGAGTGTAAGATATGTTTTAAAACGTAAATAAAGCACTATTTGGGGTATTTTTTGGTGCACTTCAAGAGTGTTGTGCGATAATGCCAACCCAAAACAGTGTTTCCCCTAGTTTACTTGCCTTGGCAGGGCGCTCAAATCCTCTGTTTTATACTCAATGGGGTTGGAGATGGAGACACGTCTGTGTTGTTGCGTTGTTTGTACCGACAGTTTTCAAGCCGGGGTGGCAGGTAGAGACCATTGGGAGATGGCTCAGCATGAGGGAAATGTACCGCCAGCTCTGTAGCTTTTTAGATAGCGCAACTAAATGCGCACAGACATATATAATACGTATGGTATTGCGCAGCGCTAGTTTAGCGCTACGGCAGTGCAGTTTGGTAGGCAGGGCGTTTGGTTCTGTTGACGGGGCGGGGCACCCTGTTTGTATAATGGTAGGAGAAACACTGGTATACATCAAACTAAATCGACTGGTTCTTATGACTGTGCACAATTTGTTACTAAGAAAATAATAATATTAACAATACTATAAATTCCCATTGAAACGATTTAATTGGGAACATTTCCAAAATATCTCAGCTCAACTTTCCACTAGATGTTTTTGAGAAGTAATTGTAGAAAAATAACAAAGTTTCCGGTAAAATTTTACCAGAAAGGACCATCCGGCTCCGTCCCTCCCTTATCACATGTGCCAAACTCAAGGCCCGGGGGCCAAATAGGGTGCTTGTTAACATCTTATCTGGCCCCTAAGATGATATTTTAAAAGTCAAATACTTATCATGACAGTCGGCCAAGTTTGACGTAGAATATTTATGTAACCTTTGATTTTTGCTTCCGTAAAAGCGACAAAACGTCAGCCGAGACCAATATATCTCTTGTTAAGGAACCAACAACCAAGAAAAGACGTGAGGCATCTGACTGGAGATCATGTATCGACTAAAGATAGCCCTCGGTCTAAAATAAGTTGTTAGTTTTTACTTTGTCTTGTAGCTGAGTTTGACACCCCTGCATCATAAAAGATTCGGGGCTCTCCTACCCCGAGTGTCAATGCACCAAACGGGGACGTTCTTCATAAGTCTGATGTTTCCATCTTAACGTTTGCTTTGAAAACTACTGCTTGTTAAAACTGTCACCAGCGAGTCGAAACACATCCGAGTTATAGCTGCAGGACATGAAACCGAAACTGCAAGCAACAAAACGCTTCTTACAACTGAAAAGTTGGATGATCATCTCCATGGGTTCTTCATCAATGGTCTTTTTTGCATCAGAACTACTTGCGCGTTTTTATCTAAATGTTGCGAAAAGCAGCTTTTTTAAAATAACTTGTCAATCAACAAATTGTTTCAGCTCAAATCTCTGCTCATGAAGGTTTAATCTGAACAGCTTCTGCATTTTGCCCCACAGTTGAACTATTCATAATATGCTTATGTTGGAGCGAACTACACGAAACAGCTTAGTGTTTTTCGTACTCTGGAAATCTGCCCGAGGTGTTTGTTCCAATTATTCAAGTAGATTTTTTACCAAAATGGATGTTGCATTTTAAAAAGTTATCAACAGGAACACAAAAAACCTCGGGCACGGTTTGTTTGCTGTTCCTCGAGGGATTTGTTAAAAATACGTGTTATGTATCTCATATTACAATATTTAGTGGGAATCTTTTCAGGAAGTTTTTTTTTTTTTTTTTACTGCTGCTGTTTGTGTGTGTGAAATTCTGACCTTTTTAGAGAAATCTACTCACAAAATAAACATTTTTCTATCCAAATTCAAATGATGGTTTTCTATAGAGTGTCCAGTATGTGTAGCATCTGCTGCCAGCCATCTAACGCTGGACAGCTTAGTTACGGTACTTTTTTAAAGCTCTTTGGAACTCAAACCCTCTGCCTCCTTCATTCCTCTCGGCATCCATTGTTGCTGCGGCTCACATTTCTTGGCTCAGTGAATTTGAGCCGCGTGTCTGACATTCCTCAAACTAAGGGGTCCTGCTTCCTTCTTGACAAAGACTCCTATTGTACCCGGCATACTCGGATCCCCAACCAGTGAACGAGAAGTGTTTTGGATCACCACCTTGTTTTCAAGGTGGGGTGGGAAATTGAATCACGGTGGAATTTGCCAACCGGTAGTAGAATGGTGATATCTACGGAAGAACAGGAAAGAGGACTGGGAGAGATTAGAAAACATCCTGTCTGAGAAGCCATGGAAAGGTCCTCTGTGTGATGTTACACCTGACGGCAAGATCTGGTGTCTGGTCCTCACCCCACAGATATTCTAGTCAAGTCAACTTTATTTCTAGAGCACAGTTAAAACAGATAAACTGTTATCAAGGTGAATGTCAAAGTTCTACCAGAACCTTGATTTAACAAAAAAAAAAAAAACTTTCCTTCTTGCTTCCTTGTTTGTCCACCGTCACGGAGCAAAGAGGAGGATTTGGAAATACCCTCCGTCCATCTTGTAAGCTTGATAATTTGAAAAATAAATGAGGTGCTGACTTCCATTTTAGCATGAGGCTGCATCTAGGCGTAATAAATGTCCCTATTAAAAATATGCTTGCCACATCAAAATCCAAGATGGTTGCACTTGCCACTATACATCTATCTATATCGCGATAAACAATAACTCAATTAATCGCATGATAAATGAAAATTATCAACCTCATTTTCATTTATCGGCTTTATCGTTTCTTCGTGTCTCTCTGGATGACAACAAGCTCAACTCCGGTGCTCTTCACTGACCCCTCCCTTTCTCTTTATCCATTTTAAATCCAAAATCCATTTTAACCGTCTCATTAACCTTTTTAAAGAGACACGCTGCACGCTCCCTCACTATTCATCCTTCGGTTTAAACATTTCATACTGCCATCCAGTGGTCGAAAAAGGTACTACACACAAAACAAAAAAACAAAAAAAACTATGAAATTCTTCTTAAATATGACAATAATTACTAATTATTGTCCATTTTCAAACAATATTATTGTTTATCGCAATAATTTCTGAGAAAATTAATCGCTCAGCAACCGTGACGGGTCTACCTATAATTGTAAAATGCAAGCAGGCACTTACAATGTACTCAGCCAGCTTAGGCTGTGTAGGTAAACAAATAGTGGCAAATAATCACACAAATAATCCGCTAACAGCTAATAGCAGAACTAATTTTTTGTTAAGCGGACTAGCGTTTTCGTTATCTTTGGAAACATTTAGCAGAATTTGCTACCCTAAGTTAGTTTTAAAGTCCGCTCACAAAATTCACAAGCTTGTTCCAGTCTGTTGTGGGCGTGTCTTGAGGCATCTGTTAGGCACGATTTTGACCTGATTGGTCGAAGTAGCTTCAGTTGCAAGGAGACGACGGCGTGTGATGAAGACTGACAGTCATCTTAGCAGTTTAGTGTTACCTTCCAACTACTTATTTTTTTTATCTGCTTGGCAGTTAGCGTTAGTGATGTGTCATTCTGTGTGGGCTTCGAAGCGTGTATCGAGGCGTGTATTGATGACGCATGTAGCGACGTTCGAAGCCTTGCTAGCAGGCCGTACCACGTGACTGATTAAGGAATTGGTTTGTTTGTAATGCACGACGATTCAAAATATAAGAGGCAGACAGAAAAATCCATCATCACCATCATCAAAAAATACAGATTATCATTTGCAGATCAAATTTAGACTTTATTTGAGGTCCTCACAAACATTATTTCTTTTTTCTTTTATTCAACTTAAAGCTTCGCAAACCAGGTATGTTATTAGAATCCATCTACCAGTTTTACATTTATAGTCCACTGGATGGCACAGTAGAGCAAATGAAGCAACGTATAGCGCATCGGATCGTAAGTCGAGCTAATTAATGGAAAGCCTCAGTGCTTCATGAAGCTTTATCTCACCATCACTAGTTAGAGTTAGCAAAGCTCATTTTTTTAGTTCGATGAACATGGGTTAGCAAAGCTAACCCTTTGGTTAGCTGTGCCCACCACTGCAGAATCTGACAGGCATAGACTATCAGACAATACCCAGTGTTTCCCCTAGATAACTTGCCATGGCAGGGTGCTCATCTCGTCCATGATTTTTGTTGCAAGAGTGGGGTAACACATCTGAGCTGCACACTGATTGTACAGGCAGTTTTTGAGCGTGGGGACTGGGGGGATTCAGCGTCAGGGAAGAAGCAGCGTGAGCTCTGCCTTTAGCGTTTTAGCTAGCACGCCTGTATTGTACGCCGCTAGCTTAGGGTTACGCCAGTGCTGACGTGTGTGTGGGGTGGGGGGTGCGCGCAGTTCAGTTCACTAGGCGGGGCCCTCAGTCCTGTTAACGGGGCAGGGCACCCCGCTTGTATAATGGTAGGGGAAACACTGATACATTTAGTTTGCTATTAATTAAATTATTTTGGACTTCGATCTTAACGTAACTTTAGACCAGTCAGCCTTACATTAAGTAGCAACTTGTCCATGTTGGTGTCGCAGGCAGTTTTCCTCTGATCCTTGGGCATTTCGTCTACCGCGCCGTAGAGGTCAAAGTGCAAGCGTGCCAGCTTCTCCTGCATCTCTCTGACGTGCTCCATCTGGTCGATGGAGCACTCGTTGCCTGAAACAAACGGAACAATTGGGGCGTTTTCTGATCATGTTGTTCTTGAAACACCTCTTCCTTTGCTGACAGTGAGTAAACGCGACTGTTTAGTGTTTGATAAGACTTTTCCAAACGTCTTCTTAGAAGCACAGGACACAAAGATAATGAATGAAGATAATGGATGGACGAACTAAATTTACCAAACGCCTGTAATTTTCCTGAGTGGAAGTCGTTGAGAAGACTGAGCAGGCCATTCTCCATCTCCTGCACGTCTGAGACGTCAGTCAGAAACGAGTGTTGGATGGTTGGTGCTGCCTGGCCCTGGTTCTGTGCAGTTTTACCACCCGAACCCGCCTGATACTTTTTATCTCTGATCCCCCTGCAAGAGAAACACACCAGAAACTCTCTTGAACCATCGGAGTTTGCAGTGCATGGTTAGCATGAGTGACATTTATTAGCTTCCAGGCTGCTCACCTCCTGCTCCTGTTCTTTTGGCTGGAAACAGCGCCCGTGTTGTGGCAGTAGTCGGCATGCTTTCCCCCGGAGGAAGCGCTGTTCTTCCGGCCGGAGCCTCCAGTCGGAGCCGCTGTGCTGGTGGAGGTCTTCGTACTCTTCCTCTTTAGCTTCTTCTCTTCCATGACTTCATGTTACGCTGCCGTCTCGTGCGGTTAGTGAAATGCCGAGACACGTAAAGCTTAGCTGACACCAGATACAGCGACTCTAGCACCGGCTAAAGTTATCTCCAACAACTTAACCGGCTAATCTTTAAAAATAAAAGCAAAAAAAAAAAAAAAAAAATTAAAC
>JARVGV010000713.1:879360-895177 GCA_031762435.1 Hypsolebias longignatus
CCAACATTAATAAAACTTACCTCAAGTTGCCTTTTTGGACATGCATGGATATATTTGTATACACTGTACTTGTCTGTTTGACACCTTATTTATATTATCTTATTATTAGTGCTGTGGCCACCTTAACTCATTATTGTTGCATTAACGCAACAAATGATTAATGCAGGCAAATTTTTTACCTCAACGTTAATGAACACACACAGACACAAACAGGGCTTGATGCGCTCCAGCCAGGGGCCAGATTTCCATCTTAATCTTTCCATGTTCAATTAGCTTTGTAGAAATCTAGTGGAGTGCTGTATGAATGGGTAAATGAGGGCAATGATTGTAATGTAAAGTGCTTTGAGTGTCTTGATATGATAGAAAGGCACTATACAGTACAATACAATATACATGTACAAAATAAATTCTCACCCTGCACTGACAACTGTTTCCAAGGTCTTACCACCACCAGCTGGTAAAGCGTGTGGTGTGAACCCTGCCCACTGGAACGGTATTGGAAGTAGGCATGCACGATATTGGATTTTTGGCCGATATCTAATTTGCCGATATGTTAAAACTTATTTGACCAATAACTGATGCTGATACCAATATTTTATATATGTTCCTTTATCAGAACATAGCCCTCTTATTTAGGCTTATTTACTACAAAAATGATGCAACAGCTGTAAGAGCTGGTGACATATCGATTAACAGCCAAATGCATAGCACTCTAACTTATATTAAATGAAATGTGTTAAATGTTATTGATCAGTATTAGTCACCAGCACCGCTGTCTCACTTGTGGAGGCTTGTTCCAGGTTCCTAGCTGCAGTGTGGGATCTTCTACACTCCTGTGCATGAATGATGGCCTTAAGTTAAAAGTTTTTGTCTATCCTTAGTGCCATAAGACTTAATCATGCTAACAGGGCTAACACAACATCCAAATGTCTGTGGTAAAACCCACACAATAAGTCATACACTGCCGCTGCAGGCAAAAACAGTGCCTTTTATATCGGCATTTTAATGGAATGGCCCATGTCTGATATTTAAATTTTATGCTAATATCAGCCGATACCAGTACCATGCTGACAATATTGTGCACTCCTAATTGAAAGCATAATGAAAGGGGCTATGGAAATACAACGTGTTCATACAAAGTTGAGTTGAACCGTGCTGTACCGGTACTAAGTACTATGGAAAAGGAGCAATAGTCTCTCTGGCGTGTCTTAGGACTTCCCCGGGGTCTCCTCCCAATCATACATGCCCAAAGCACCTTCCTAGGGAGGTGCCCATGTGCATCCTTACCAGATCCCCAAACCACCTCAACTGGCTCCTCTCAATGGGAAGGAGTAGCTCTGAGGCTCTCCCGGATAACAGAAATTCTCACCCTATCTCTAAGAGAGAGTCCAGCTACCCTGTGGAGGAAACTCATTTGAATCACCTGTATCCGCAATCTCATTATTTCAGTCACTACCCAGAGCTTATGATCATAGGTGAGGGTAGGAACATAGACCGACCGGTAAACACAGAGCTTTGCCTTACAGCTCAGCTCTCTCTTCACTAGAATGGACTGGTACAGAGTCTGCAATACTGCAGATGCTGCAACAATCCATCAGTCTCACACTCCATTCTTCCCTCACTTGTGAACAAAACCCTGAGATACTTGATCTCCTCCACTTGAGGCAGAACCTCACCCTTGACCTGAAGAGAGCAACCCACCCTTTTCTGGTTAAGGACCATGGCCTCAGATTTGGAGGTGCTCATTCTCATCTCAGTCACTTCACACTCTGCTGCAAACTGCTCCAGTGAGAGTTGATCACGGCACAATGACACCAACAGGACCACCTCATCTGCAAATAGTCTTGTTGGCCAGTGGGACTCTGGAGGCAGCTGAGGAGTACCAGAGGGCCAAGCAGTCTGCAGCCTTGGCTGTTGCTGGAGCAAAAGCTTGGATGTGGGAGGAGTTTGATGAGACCTGGATAACAACTCTCAGTCAACTCCGAGGAGATTCTGGCAAACCATCAGGCAATTGGGGAGGGGAAAGTAGCATATTACTAATGTGTTCAGTGAAGATGGGGTGCTACTGACCTCAACCAGTGATGTCATCGGGAGATGGAAGGACTACTTCTCGGACCTTCTCAATCCCACCAGCACATCTTCCATGGAAGAAGTTGAGTTAGGGGAATTTGGAGTTGATCCGTCCATAACTGTGGCTGAGGTCAATGAGGTAATTAAAAAGCTCAGAGGCAGCAGGGCTCTGGGACTGGATGAAATGTATCCTAATTCCCTTAGGGCTCTGAATGTTGTGGGGTCGTCTTGGTTGACATGCCTTTGCAATGTCACATGGACATTGGGGGCAGTGCCACAGGATTGGCAGACTGGGGTGGTGGTTCCCTTCTTCAAAAACAGGGACTGGAGTGTGTTCTACAATTATAGGGGCATGATCTCTGATGTGTGGTAATGAGTATAGATGGGTTGCGGTCACACCATGTACAGTGGGAAGTAGCTGAATGTGTAGCTGTCAATTCAGCAACATATCTGGCATAAGAGCAGCCACGTTGAAGGAATTAGTTATAGTGATCCCAGCCCACCTACATGAAAATAGAAAAGCTAGGGTTTTGGCCACTATAACAAGGGCAGAAAAGAAACTGATTGGAAGAACCCTGAAACCAGAAAAAGAGGATGGGGAGAAACGGTCAACATCACAGGGAGTGAGAAAAGATGAGGATCCCTTAGGGATTGAATCCCCAAAACAAACATCTCTGTTGACCTTGCCCTTGGGAAGAGGCTTAAATGATTCCACCCCGAAACAAGGAAAGGGTGGTAAAGGACAACAACAGAAGGGATCACAGGGAAAAATATTGGCAAAAATAGAACCATTAAAAGAAGATAGTGAATGAAGCGACAGTGAAGGCTCTTAAGAAGAAGAAGATAAAGACCAAGACAAAGATGACACCGACGATGAGGGCAGTGCCAGCTTGGAATCAATAGCTGCCCAATCCAGTGCTATAATCAAGACATTGATAATAGGGAAAAGGAAACGACAAAAGAAGACTGTGGAAGTATTCAATGTGTACAAAGTGTCGGAAAGAGCAGCTAGAGAGCTGACTTAGGGGCTAGTACAGGCAAGTGATGGGCATCAGATGTGTGTACCCGAAGCTGGGCAAAATCATTATGACATCCCATCAGTGTGGGCAGACAGGTTGGAAGAACCAGTGGAACTGACTGTCAAAGCCACCTTAGGGGAATGGGCTAACATTTTAATGATGCCCTCCTTTCCAACCTTAACAGCTTGTCAACCTATGACCAGTAAGTTCAGATCAGCTTATCTGGGAATAGTACACGATGTGATGTTAAGAAGAATGAAGAAAACTGCCTACAAATATGCTCTAGAAACAGAAAAGAAACTCAAAGATGAGATATCAGCTGATGAGGAGGAAGAACAGTTCCTGATTGAGGCGCATCAGTCCTATGCACATCAGTCAGTCCCAGAGTCTAGGCAAACAGATCGACATCAAGCCCCCAGCTCAGACAATACAGCAAACTGAGAAGTGATTTAAAGATGAAAATGTACCAACGGGAGAGTGTGCATGAAGTTAACGAATTTCAGTTAACCAGTGAATACAAGGTGCAGTGGTGGGTAAAATAATCACAGCCAGTTATGAATCTTAGTGCATGCACCATGATAGACTAGGGTGACCAGACGTCCCCGATTTTTGGGGACAGTCCCCATTTTGACGACTTGTCCCCGACTAAAGTTGTCCCCGCCTAAAGTTGTCCCCAGAATTGTCCCCGATTGAGGTAAGCGGGTGCAGTCGTGTGCAACAACCGCTGTTACCGTAGCAGCTGGTGGCACCGGCGCTGACGCTACAGACAGAGAAGAAGAAGAAGAGCCACGCGTGCTATCTTTAAAACAGAAGAATAAGCGCGGCACATGTTTGTCAGCACTGACAGGGAGCTCTCCTGTGATGGTACGTATGAACAGATTTATTTAGTTTGAACTGGGCTGATCCTTGCCTTGATAAAAGTTATGTTCGCAGTAGGAAATGTTTCTAGTGTTGTCAGATGTGTCCAGGTAAAAAAAATAAAAATAAAATGGGGCTGAGAAGTGTTTAGTTTTACTAAAGATGAGGACCCAAACCAAGCATTGATTGGTGACCTTTTGTTTATATTTACAGAGCTAGTTATGAGTTGTTTTGCTAATATATTAAAAACTCAAATAAATCTGCTGGCTCCTCAGATAAATAGTGTTAACTTACTTTTATGTATATGAATGTTTTTGTTCAGTGCCCTAAGATGACTTGTGTTGTGACTTGGAAATATACTGTATGAATAAACTGAATTGATAATTGATGAATAAACTGAATTGATTTGTGAACATAGACTTTCAGGCTTTGGTGTGTAATAAAATATTATGATCAACTGTATGAAATGCAGCACTGAGGTTCAACAGGACCAGTGTAGACACCTGTCCATTGTCACAGGCCATGAGAATATCATTAGTAACTTTCACCAGTGCTGTTTCTGTGCAATGATGAGCTCTTAATAATTAAAAATAATGCTAATATTTATATTATGTTAGGATACCCCCAGTTTATCATTAAAACTTATCAACATCTAAAGGGTATCTGTTAAATAGTAAATTTTCAGTATATGTTCTAATATTTTTGGAGGGGATTGTGATTATATTATGTCTGTTTTAGAGTAGTGGAAGACATATAGAAGAGGAGAGAGGAGGGAAATAGACTAATAGAAAGAAGAGTTAAAGAGAAATGAAAAATACAAAGACTGGTAGAAAAGAGTGAATGAGAGCAGAGGAAAATAGGAAGACTGATAGAAAGAAGAATAAGGCAGTTTTTTGAGTGATGATGAAATAAGTGGAAGAACAAATGAAAAGAAAATAATAGGTATATCATCATATTACTAAATCGTGTCTTATTTCTTTTGTTTTAAGTATTTCTCATTATTATTATCTGTGCTCTTTCAGTTTTGTGTGTAACCTTTTCTGCTCTTCTTCTATTCCAGACCTCCATGGCCACCATCACTTCAGACAGAGGAGGTCTCACAGAACCAGAGATGAGCTCATGTCAGTGGACTACCTGACCTTCACCCACCTCCCCCCCACACACACAATATAAATACACATCAGCTACGTAACCATAAACTGTGTACTTATACACACCACTGAAAGTACATACATGTTCTCATTCATTCACAAGGTATGCACGCTCAATTACTGGTATATACCCTTTGTAGTGCTCTATTACCACTACTGTTAATTTATTATTTTTATTACTCTTATGTTAACAGAGTGAGACACATTCCTGCTGTTATATTTATTTTTTATTGTTTAAACATGAATAAATATGTAAAAATAAATGAAACTGTAACTGTCCCCAGTTTTTAATTTCATCTTGATAAAATGTCATTGTTTTTGGTCTCTGAGCTGGAAATGTCCCCAGATTTGCCTTAAAAAATCTGGTCACCTTATGATAGACAGCATCCAACATCTGCAGGGTGATTGTAGGAGCATTCATGTAAATAATGTCACCATAATCAATGGAGGGTAGTAAATACACAGTTACAAAGTGTTTCCTAGTTTCCTAGCATTCAGAGTTAGACATGATCTGTTTCTGAAAAAGAAACCCAGTTTAACTTTCAGCTTCTTCACTAGGTTTTCCACGTGGGGCTTAAAAGAGAGATGTGAGTCGACCAAGATACCCAAATATTTATAGGAATCAACTAACTCAGTAGGGACACCATTTGAGGAAAAAATCAGAGGATGAACTGCTGGGACCGACTTCCTGTTTGAAAAAAGCATCCCTTTAGTTTTATCAGCATTTAAAACAAGTTTGAGATGCAAGAAATTTGATTGGATGATGTTGAAAGCAGATTGCAAAAGCTGGAAAGCCTTAGCAACTGTTTTAGCTCGACAATAAACAACATTATCATCAGCATAGAAATGTAAGGATGTAACAGGGATGCTCTGACCTACATTACATATGTAGATTGTAAAGAGGGTGGGTAATAAGACTGCACCTTGTGGTACACTGTTGTTGACTGTTGAGTAATTGGAGGAAGTACTATTACATTGAACGCATTGCCTCCTATCGGAAAGCTAGAGAACCAACCAATGGTGTGATCTGAGAAACCGATTTCTGAGAGCTTACGACACAAGATGTTATGATCCACAGTGTCAAAACCTTTAGACAGGTCTAGGAAAAGTGCAGCACAATAATCCTTAGCATCCAATGCTTCAACAAAGTCATTAAGTTTGGTCTAGTGGGAGGGTCAATAAATTAGATTGAGTGATAGGCAACATTTGTTTAATTTATCACAGAGGTGGGGTCAACTTATCGCAGTCAATGTTGAAATCTCCTGCCAAAAAAATCTGTCTAAATGTTAAATTTCCTAGGAATTCTGTCAGGGAGGACAGAGCTTCAGGTGTTGCTGAGGGGGGATGCTGAGTTCTGGACCATCTGTAGCTTCTGAATAGATTTGTTGGGGAGGCCATAAAGAAGGGAGTTGCAGTAGACATTCCAGGAAGGCACAACTGTGCACAAGGATGGCTGTGGATCTGGGTGTGAGAGAAGGGCAGAGACTATTAATACAGTATTTCAGAGATAGAAATAGGCAGACCGAGTAACATTGTTGATGTGTGAAGTGAAGGAGAGAGTGGTGTCGAGGATGACACCAAGACACTTGACCTGAGGCGAGGGGGAAAGCAAAGATTTGAAATAGTTTTTGGTACAGAGAAGAATGATTTCTGTTTTGTCACTGTTTAGTTGTAGGAAATTATTAGAAAACCAATGATTTAGCTCATTGAGACAGTCGGTGAGGATGGCGGGCGGGTGGGTGAAGTTTGGTTTTGCTGACAACAAGTAGAGCTGTGTGTCATCAGCATAACAGTGGGAATGGACACCAAATTTGCAGAAGATGTGACCTAGAGGAAGGAGGTAAATGATGAAAAGGAGGAGCTGGAGATCAGATTAATGCCATCAAGGAGGGTGAAAGACAGAAAAATCAATTCCTGATACTCAGGTCAAAAAACTCAAACCTCAGTCTTGGGTGTTCAAAAGTAGAATACTGTACTTTTCAACATCTTAAAAAAAAAAAAAAAAAAAACAGTTTGCCTGTCATGATTGTCTACTGTTGTCGCTGTTGTCATCATTCTTTGTTGAAAACAGGTCTCGCTTGTAAATCAGTCCTCAAGGCTCATTCGTATTAACCTGCCTAAATAAAGGTTGAATGAATATAATCACATAATTCCTGTCCTGCAGCAGCTCCATTGGTTCCTGGTTAAATTATGCATTGTCTTCAAAATTCTTCTTCTCACTTTTAAAGCTATCCACAACCTTGCCCCTCCTTACCTATCTGACCTCCTACAAATCTCCATCCCCTCTCATCCTCTCAGATCCTCCTCTTCGCTACACCTCCATGTACCTTCTGCCCACGTCTCCACCATGGGGAGTAAGTCCATGGCATAAACCAACACAAACATGTTCCTGTTTTTAGTATTTTACATCGCTTTATAATGTAGCTGTTTATGTTTCTTTTTTTTTAAATACAGTTTTCTTGTAATTTTTAATTAATATACTTTTTTGTGATTGTCCAGTGGTGTACTGATACATATCTCATGGAGGGTAAACTATATCTTGGCTGCAAGAATCAAGCTTGTGAAATCCTTCATTTTCTAAGGTGATAGCTGTTGGTCATTAATTATAATAAAATTTAGCAACTTCTCTGTAAACATTTGAGCTCCGTGGCTTCAGCGGTGTGTTTTCTTGTTCAATCCAGAGTGGGCGCTCTGATTTCAGCCAGCTTCTCTCAGCCTGTCCCTTCTACGAGACAGGCAGACAGAGTGGGTCAGACTGAACATGGCTGGCCGGGTCGGGATGCCTGTGTTTTGGTTCAGCCACAGTGGCGTCCCACTGAAGCCCTGGAGTTCTAATGTCCAACAAACTAACTTGACCACGGTTTAATGTGGTGCTATGGCTCTGCAGACATTGCACGTTGCTGTCTTGCGGTGTTTAGTGTAAAATACTTCCACACAGCGGACATGTTACGATGAAAAGTTGGTTAGCCGTTAGCCACAGTGCTGCTCTCAGTCCATATGTATTTACTTACGTTGTAGCTGGCTGCAAACTATGAAATGGATTTCCTGAATGTGAGGCGGGTCTTAATACTTTGGGTTCATGAAACACACCTCTGTTCAGGAAATCCATTCCATAGTTTGAAGCCAACATGCATCATGGATCGGAAATATCGGCAGGTTGGATCGGAAAAATCCGATACATAAATTATGCTGGTATCAGAGGCCGATACCGATACCGGATCGGCCCCATCCCTAAATATTTAAACTGACACACTTTAAGCTATTGGTTTCCTTTCTGTGTCACATGTTGCCTTTGGGAGCAGCTGGCAACCCTGGTCCAACAACCTGTTTTAACTGTAAGAAAAGTTGCCAGAGTTTAAAGAGCCATTTTGGATTCCCTCTCCTCCCTGTGTGCTTTCTTTTTCTGCCCTGTCTTCTGGCCTGCTTTTACTGCAATGGCCTAAATGTAATCTGTTGTGTCTCCATCTCTCCGAGCACCTGAGCTGTCAGCGAGCCAACACAAAGCCGGCTTCACCTTGTCAATGCAGATTCATCTGCGCTCTATCTCTGGCTGTTTGGCAGCCAGTCAGCCTTGGCCTAACATGCTACCAAGACCAGTAAAGAGCTTCCGCTCGGGCTTGCTGTGGCTCAACTCACCACCCTGACACAGGAAGAGCCTAAGCCCACTTTTTTTGTTATTCTGCCCTGGAGGGAACCAAAGCGAAAGCCTTAACCCTCCCCAGCCCCTTTTCACTCACTGACTAACATGTAACAACCCCATGAACATGGCTCAGGGAAGATAAACACACTTTCAATAGATTAATTTGCTGCTCTGCATTAAGGCTAATGAACAGTAAAAGGGAATTGAATTGACCTCAAAAGGGAAATTTAATTAATGACAGGGAGGTTGTGTGCACTGGATTGAAGGCCTCACAGTTATTAAAAAGGCACTATTAATTGAATATTTACTCTGCCATAAATGAGCTGCAATTTGTTGAGATTTTAATTAATTGAATCATTGTGGAGGCTCGGAGATGGGAAAGAAGTGACTCCTTTATTTTGAGGAGTTTCACTGAAATTGTAGCGCTCTTGCTGGTGAAGATTCTCAGTCATCCAGGACATGATAAAATCAAAAAAGGTTCAATACAGAAACAACTGGACTTTATTTGTTACATGAAAACGTTTCGATCCTCATCCGAGGAGCTTTCTCAATTCAAAGAAGCAGATTTGGGAGTGAGGCTTTTTTAAGGCTAAACACGCACATATTAACTTCAGTTGCACCAAGGTTTTCTTAGCCTAGTTTGTCTGATTCCAAAGGTATAGTGCTACAGGAACTATCAGACACAACTGTAAGCCCCCCAAACATCTGTGTGCTTCCTCTGACAGCAAGCTCACTTTGAATAATTGAGGTCATGTGTTGAGGTCCAGCAGAGTTCCTCACTGTGTTTATTTGACTTAAAGTAAGAATGTAGAATGTAATCCCCACCCCCTGAGGATGTGAAAACTGAAAGGCTAATAAACCTCTAGTCTCAGTTGCTGCTCAGGTTTTTTTGAATGCCAAGATTAGTTTTTTTATCCTGAGCCTGTTCAGGGGTTAAATCAAGGACTGTTTGTGTAGATGCATTGTGTTGAACAACTTCCTCTTTGCGTGTTAATTAGCTTGATCCTCTGACCTGCAGCCAGCCAGCCCTGAGACACATTAGTCTCAGATTAAACCCACAAGAGAAATGCCATTGATCAGAGTATTTATTGTTCAGGAGAAAACAGGGATTTTTTTGTAGCTGCTTTCCAAGTTCTAAGCACACGGAGTCCAAGAAGGGCCAGTTTTAAGCTTCATACTTTAAGGCCGTGTGACTGGATGGGTTAGAACTCACTGAATCTTCTATCCGAACATTCTAGCCTACATAAATGCATAGACTACAAATCTGATTTAGCTTCTGTTGCTGTAAAATCATCAGTTTTAGACTAGTTGAATTGAAGCTTTGTGTTCATTTTGTGAAACATTGATTAGATAAACGTTGGACAAAATCTGTTGATTTGTGGTTCAACAATCATTTGTTTCTCCACAGTGGAAAGGGGAGATTCAGGAGTTTTGTCCAAACACCAAGATGCTTTTAGTTGGCTGCAAATCGGACCTACGTACTGACCTGAGCACCCTGGTGGAGCTGTCCAACCATAGACAGACACCGGTCTCCTATGACCAGGTAAAGATAATTTTGGCACATATAACTTTTTAAACAGTCCCTCTTTCTCTCCTTCAGGCTGTAGGTCCCACTCCTTTCGAAGCAGGGTCAGCCACATGGATTGCTCTGTTTCATGTATCATCTGTTGTGAGATGGAGTATCTTCATACCCTGCTGAATCATATCCATCCACCTCTTCTGCTGTCCTCTGCTTTGTTGACCGAAGATTTCTGCGTTTAATAGCCTTTTTACCTTGTTGTCATCTTCCATTCACTGCACATGCCCATACCACGTCATTCTTGATTCCTGATGCATGATGATCCGTGATGCGTGCCATGTCAAGCGTTTTCCTGATATTGTAATTTTGCCGTCTATCCTTGAGGGATACTCAAAAATCCCACGTAGCCTCCACATTTCTGTTCTTTACTGGAGTTCCTCTTTCTTTCTCTTTAATGCCCATACTTCAGCTCCCCAAAGCAAGATGGGTCACACCATCATCTTGTATACTTTCCCTTTAATATAAATTGGCATCTTTTTGTCACAAACACTCCTGTCAACTCCTTCCATTTTTGCCAGTCCATACCAATTATGCATTTAACGTCTTCTTCACAGCTTCCTTTGGCATTTATCACCGACCCCAGATACTTGAACATATCGACCTGCTTCAGTACATTTCCTCTATTATTAGTAATTGTTAAGGTCTCTTTCAAGCAGACCATGGTCTCTGTTTTTTCTGCGTTTAGTTTCAGACCTTAACGCTCAAATGCTTGCTGCCACTGTCTGAAACTGTCTTGGTGATTATCTTCAGAATCTCCAGCCACAACTAGTTCATCTGCATACAACATATCCCATGGCACTTCTCTCCTAATAAGCTCAGTAACTGCATCCATCACAACAATAAACAGTGGGCTGAGATATGAACCCTGATGAACGCCGACATTTTAAACAGTGGATTTGCATTGTGAATTCTGACTAAGATTTTCCTTTTCATTGTTGACAGTATTCTTTATATCTTTCCTTTTCAGGGTTCCAGCATGGCCAAGCAGATCTCGGCACCTTACATCGAGTGCTCGGCTCAACAGTCGGAAAACAGCGTCAGGGACATTTTCCACATGGCCACGCTGGCCTGCATCAACAAAAGCAACAAGAACATCAAACGGGGCAAGACTACACGTGCCACCAAGAGGATTTCACACATGCCTGGTCGGCCTGACCTGGCAGCCGTCGCCACGGACCTCCGGAAGGACAAGGCCAAAAGTTGTTCGGTCATGTGACTTATCAGACTGTGAAGTAGGGGGGTCAAACTGAGAGGACTGTGCATCGTGGAAGCAGGAAGCTATGGGCCGAAGCTCTGTCCTGCATGCAAAATACTTTTTATTTTTGTCTGGAAATGGGATTTTATAAGCTTCAGATACTTTTACTGGAATATTCTGCACCAATAGAGGCTCATTGTGTAGTAGCATCCCAATCGATGTACCCCCTCCCCCGATCCCACCAGACAAGGAACCCATCAGTCAGCGAGCTACCTGCTCTAGGAAGAGACCTGCTTCCCCTCTGAGGCCAAAGTGGATGCAGCCAAGGCTTTCCTCGGCAACAGGAACAGGAAGCGAGCAGGAGGAGGGAGTGATGTCATTTCTTACATGTGAAGGTTTTTCTAGAACGTGCAATCTTTTGAACGAGAGCCAAAGCCAGAGATTGTCAGAGGAGGTGGTTGTTGCCTCGGGCGGAAGAGAAAAGAGGAGCTGTTTGTACCGGATCAACAACTTTTTTGCTCGAAGGGCTTGTATGACAACTCATCACTGTGTTTGAAACTGATTCACGCTCATGTCTGCTCCGGTAACTGTCGGTCCGTCTGCAGAGGAGACTGAGCGAGGAAACTCTGTCTCTGGTGTACGTTTGTTGGTATAATGTGAAGTTGATTGTTTGTATCAGCATCGTTGTTTTAGTTGTGCTTCATTCTGTAGATCTGATCATGAGGAACTGAGTGAAAGCGGCTTCACTTCAACAACTAAATGTTTATTAAAAATAAGTCTAAAGATGAGATAAACCATTAAATGTCACAAATGCCCCTTCAACATAACTCTGTATATTTATTTTTGGGTTGTTTTTATTACAACTTCTGTTCAAACATTTTTATTTTTTTTAACAAATGAGGCGTTGTATCCACACGACTTGATCTCAAACATCCACAGCAACCAAGAAATTGAGCAAATGGTTAAAAGTTATTGACAGGATCAGGATAAAGCAAGACAACCGTAGAAAAAAATAAGGAAAACTTCTCCGTCATTCAAGTTTCTAGGACACAATGCGATAGGGGAGACTGTGCAAAATAGGATAAGTTATTGTTTCTGAAAAGCTCTGTCTCCCCACAAGAATATACCAAAAATGCGACAATGTTCAGTCAGGTCATCTGGACGGTTTCTTTTTTTGTTGTTGTTGGGACGTTTCATCCTCTATCTAAAGGACTTCATCAATCTGAAGAGCCACCACAAACTTAAGTCCCACAAGCAGCACACTTACATAGTGGGCCAACCAGTTTGCCAGTGAGATGGTTTCTGGGGCTCGCCCTCTCCCCCATCGACTCGTCTGAGACAGTCATAGCCAAAGTGGTTCAAAACATCAAAGTTTGTGCTCAATAATCTTCTACCTGGATTATTGAACATGAATTTTGATACCAAAAATGGTTTTTAATCATCTAAAACTCAGATTGTGTGTGAACGGCTGGAGGAAAAGTATACGCTAACAGCCATTTCCCATAAAAACTAATTTAAAAACATCCAGAGAAATGTATTTGAGGCTTAAAGAGATGAAAGTGTGAGTCAAAAATTTGGATAACTAACATAAATGACAACTTTCTAACTGGCTGGAAATATAATTAAGCCTAAAATAACGTGGAGCTTTCAACTAGCGAGTCGCTGAAATGAAAATGCAGCTTTAGTGGGTTTTGGTTCAGGAATAAAGTTCCGAGTGTAAAATGAAGGGTGATGTTTCTGGCTGTGTTGCAAGTTTAGATTAGAAGTTGCCAAGAAAAAGTCCAAAGTATGTCCCATAAAACTAAAATGGTTCATTTTAGGATGCGCTTTAACCGGTTGGCTAATAAGCTAACAAGCTAGTTCACAGAAACCTCCCGTATGTAAGCTAGCAGCTTAATGGCACATGGCGGAGTTAGCATCTTGTTCAACTGCATAGCGAGCCCTCCTGCTGCCCTTGGGTCAAACTGACCCACAAGCTCTCAGTTTTGAAACTAAGACCTCGTGAATCATTTTGATCCAAGGGTAGCAGCAGGGTTAGCCCATTTGCTACCCATTTAAGCCACATGGTGCCAAGTTCTGCCCAGAATTACTCGATGGAAAGTGTTTGTTTATTTTTCGCACATGATTTGAAACTTTTAGTTCATTCCAGTGTTCCAGTTTCTTTCACTGGAAAAATCGCATTTTACAATGTAAACGGTGCATAGTCTCGAGATAAAATTACGTTATCACTTCAAATGGTGGTGTAGTGGAGCTGATTTGTACGGTGGCCCTAAGGTGTAAATGAACAACAGTTGGAAAAAACGGAATTACATTTGAAAAAACACAACAAAACCACAACAACATTAGAAAAAAATGGAATTACATCAAGCCAAAGCGGAAGTGGCCGAAGCGGAAGTGGCCCGAATCACATTAGAAGAAATAGAATTACATTTGAAAAAAAAACAAACAAAAAAAAAAAACGGAATTACATTTGTAAAAAAAAACACCACAACATTAGAAAAAAAATGGAATTACATCAAGCCAAAGCAGAAGTGGCCCGAATCACGTTAGAACAAACAGAATCACATTAGAAGAAACAGAATTACGTTTGAAAAAAAAACAGAATCACATTTGAAAAATAAAGTTAATAAATAAAAATAATTATAATAAATAAATAATAATAATAAAGTTAAAAAAAAACTTCCTGTTTGGCTTAATGTACTTCTGCTTTTTCAAATGTTGTTGTGTTTTTGTTGTGTTTTTTTCAAATGTAATCCAGTTTTTTCAAATATTCATTTACACCTTAGGGCCACCGTAGTTTTAAATGTCAAAATGTCTGAAAGCACTTTTTTTTTTATCGATCTTTTAACTCCAGTTGGTTCATTCAGGTTCTTCATGTTCTATTGTGTTGTTTTGCTGTGTTGACTCATGTCTTCTTGAATGTTGATGTCATCTTCAAAATGTCTTTGCCAATGCTGTTGCAACAATATTTATTGAACTATATATTTGTTTTAGAATAAATGCATAAAAAAATTATGTTTCTTGTTTATTGTTGTGTAGCCGACTTGGTCCTTTGTTTTAGTTGTATACCGTTTTATTTACTGTCATAATTCTAGTTACCTGACAGCAGCCATACGAGCTTTGATGATCTAGATCTTAATGCAGTTTTGTTCATTATGTTCAGGTTTTGAATTTAAATAAATGTAAACATAATTGTGTAGGTGTAGCCCTTTTGACTCTGACATTCAAGGGCCACTGTCCTGCATGTTTTATTTAGTTCCAACACACCTGGTTCAATGATTGGATTACCTGTTCATGTTCTGCAGAAGCCTGTTCATCACCCACTGATTCAAATCAGGTGTGCTGGACTGGAGAAACCTCTAAAATACCAGTGGTGTTGGATACCACTGATCTATGGTTCCTCCAGAGCCAATAATATCAACCAAGCGTCCATTCATCTGAAAGGACACACTCTTGTCACTCGTATGAGACACTTAAGCCAGTCGAATCTCTGACATAGCGAGGCGCTACATGAGCGGGTAAGTTGTAAAATGTAAAATGGCTGTTGTGCGGAAAAGTGAAAAATACTTTGTTCCGCCTTTTTTTTTTTCCAACTATATGATGGCTAAACACGCTGAAAAAGAAAATATAACTGTGATGAGATGGTGGAGGGGCAGCAGGGTGGCTCTGCTGGTAGAGCTGTTGCCTCTCAATGAAAAGGTTGTCAGTCCAGATCCAGACCAGGGACCTCTCTGGGTGGAGTTTGCATGTTCTCTCCATGCACACCCAATGGATACTTGGGAAAACGCATGAGCGTACACAGAGAAACATGTTCAGAACAGTCTTTTTGTGTGTTAATGTCAAATTTGAACTGATAATTGGAACTAAATCTATAACCTTATTTGACATGTACATACCAGTTTGGTTCAAGATGATCCCTGCGTCACAGCTGACTTAAATGTTCCAGTCTATGGTTATGGTGTACATAGCGTGCTAAAGACCCCCTCAAATTAATGCATTTTCATCGGCCCCCTGGGATATTTCCCTCTGAATTCTTTGGATTCTGGATTCCACCAGGAAGTTACGCTTTCACCACGTATTTGATTGGATAGACTGCCGTTTGTTCGTGCAGCGTCGCTCAAGCTTAACAAGCATAGTTGGGCTCAGCACTCAGGTAGATGACACTAAAATATTCATTCAACCTTTATTTAGGCAGGTTAATCTCATTGAGCCTCGAGGACTCATTTACGAGAGACCTGGCTACAAACTAAGGATGATAACAACATTAACAATACAGCAATAGATTTTTTTTTGCACAATCAACAA